>OX422186.1:9175836-9383336 GCA_949130485.1 Agelas oroides | reverse complement strand
CCGCACACACAGACTCCAGACATGTTTTGTTTCCGTAGCTGCAAGTTCAAAGTGCATCGCAGCAAGGAGGCAACTGGAAGGGTGGTTGTCTGGAAGATGGGTGTAGCCAACAGTTTCACAATGGAGGCAACTTTCTGTGGGTCCACTCTTGGGACAGTGAGGTGGGTGGGTGGATGGGTGGACACAGTGTGTGGTATGTGACTGTGGTGTCCTCATTGAATATCCAGCCATCAGTTCACTGAGGGCAATCTCATTGACATGGGAATGGGACTATGCAAGGCAATACACAAGTACCACCGCTTCACCCAAAGCAAAGGGTAAATATACTATGCAATATGCTGGACAGGAGGGCATAAGAACGGACGGCTTGAGTAAGAGTGTGTAACTCCAATAGAAGCTCGTAGTCCAGTCAAAATTATTGAATCGTACTAAAAATAGAACACCCGGTCACATGCTTAGCAAAAATGGCTTATGTCTACGCAGCATGCGCATACGTGTTACTATTTTTAGTACTGGCGGTAAATTACGACCGGTTGCAAATTTTACAGAGTTACACGCTCTTACTCTAGCCGCCCGTTCTTATGCACTCTTGACTGAAGTATACAGGAATATACTATTACCCCACCCACAAGAAGGTAGCAATGTTGTATGCTATGATAAAGTGTCGTGCCACTACCTCTCTCTCTTCCAGCTACCAGCAGAGGATTCTCTCTGCACTAGCTGAGCACATCATACGGTCTATTGAGAAGAAACAGTTGCCCGCAGACTGCTCTCCAGACCACCCTCCTGGCACTGCCAGTGACACCAACCCCTCTGTTCCCCTCCCTGACATTGTTACCAGTTCATTGGCCCCAGCAGCTGAGAGCAAGCCGTCAAAGAAACATCACAGCAAACACTTCTCAAAGAGGATCCTTCGCAAGTTCTCAAAGTACAATCTGTCTCTCTTGGAGGAGGAATCTAGGTACGTACAGCTGAGTTAGTGAGGCTACAGCATGCTGAAGTCACATAAATCTCCCCTTCCTCCCACACACACACACGCACACACACACATACACACATGCATGCACACACACACATACACACATGCACACACACATGCACACACACACGCACACATGTGCACACACATACACACATGCACACATGCACACACACATGCACACACACACGCACATGCACACACACACACACACACACACACACATATACACACACGCATGTGCACGCACGACACGCATGTGCACACACGTACACACACACACGCGCACACACCACACACACACGCACACACACTCACACACTCACACACACATGCACACACACTCACACACTCACACATACACACACACATACACACTCACACACACACTCACACATACACACAGTACCAGTGGTTCAGATAGTGAAAACGATGAGTTTGAATACAGCAAGAAAAAGGTGACTATACTCAACCTGTAGCATACAGTGCATGCATCATGTGACTGTCATGTGACCATTGACTGTCATGTGACTATTGTAATGTCATGTGACTATTGTGATGTCATGTGACTATTGTGATGTCATGTGACTGTCATGTGACTATTGTGATGTCATGTGACTGTCATGTGACTATTGTGATGTCTGTGACTATTGTGATGTAATGTGACCATTGTGATGTCATGTGACCATTGTGACTGTCATGTGACTATTGTGACTCATGTGACTATTGTGATATGTAATGTGACCATTGTGATGTCATGTGACTATTGTGATGTCGTGACTATTGTGATGTCATGTGACTATTGCAATGTCATGTGACTATTGTGATGTAATGTGACCATTGTGATGTCATGTGACTGATGTCATGTGACTATTGTGATGTAATGTGACTATTGTGATGTCACGTGACTATTGTGATGTCATACAGTATACCTACAGTGTGGTGCACGGTACATGTGTCTCCCTGCAGCACTCTCGCCACAAGAAGAGAAAGAGACGCCGCTCTCTTCACACACACACACAACCCCACCTCCTCCACTCCACACCCGGTAGAACGCTGGCCACAAACACTCATCTCTACACCTCCCCTCCTTCCACCTCCCCTCTCCCCACTTCCCCTCCATCACGGGATGAGAAACTAGTGTCCCTGAAGCTGCACAGCAGTGCTCCTGCCCGGCTCCAATCACTGCCGAGAAAGAAGGTAACAGAACTGCTGGCCATGCAACAACAGCTGAGTCTCATACCGGTACCCAGGTTCTTAAGCCTAGAGATTGAGTATGAGCCCAGTAGTGCAAGAGCAGTGAACCATGACACTAAAATGGACGTTCACCGCTTCCTCTAGCCTGGCAAGAATGACTTAGGGATCTAGCTTAATGCCAAGGGCACACTGACTTTTGGTGGCGTGATAACACTTAGCCTCATTCCCAGGCACCTCCCGGGAATGAGGCTAGTGAACACACGAAACAAAGGCCTTACCATAACGACGTCTAGTTTGATTGCATGATGCAAATTTTACATGCATGCACACATACACAGATGTTGCCGACAGGATGGAAGTTTGTGAATCGTTATGCCAACCGCTCCAACAAGGGAATCCCCATGTTTGCAGAGGAGCGGCTCAAAGAAAGGGCAGAGAAACAGGTTGCTGGGAATAGGGGTATAGTATCTATGGGAACACAGCTGACCAATTAACCAAGTTTATTATTGCTTTGTTCCTCTTTTACCAGAGGCTACAGTCAATGAGCATGATTGAGCCAGACAGGGAACAGACACTCCCAGACCAGGTGAACACTTCTTAATGATATACTACAGTAAACTACAGTATACTACAGTAAACTACAGTATACTACAGTAAACTATGGTATACTACAGTAAACTATGGTATACTACTGTAAACTGTACCATGATAAATGTACCTCTTCTGTATGGTATGTTCTTATTGTTCCCTACAGTTTCATGGCAACCTACCGAGTATCACCCAACCACACCCTCACAGATCACACACCCTTCCCACACCCCTTCACAGACCACACCCCTTTCCCACATCTCCTTACAGATCTCACACCCTTCTCACACATCCCCATGGACCACAGCCCTTCCTTGCCCACCCCCACAAACCGCACTCCCTCCCCCCACATCCCTACAAATCGCATCCTCTCCCCACACACCCTCATGGACTACCATCCATCAAAGCGATCCCCCCCTTTCTGTGGCGTCCAGTCGAGAGCCAGAAGGATGAGGAGAATCTAAAACAACTAAATCCCCTCAGGCACCCTCCACCCTCATCCTTTGCCTCCTCCTCATCCTCCCTGCACCACTACGAGCGCATTAAAGACCTGGTGGAGGGGAGAGAACCAAAGAGACAGCCCCCACCATGCCAACTTGGAGCTCCTCTGCTCACTTCCCATCATGTGACTGCTCGGCAGTTTCAGAGGCTGTGGCAGGAGGGGAAGAAAGAGGGTAGCCTCTTGTCACCACAGCTGGCAAAATATATCAGTGAAGTCTGGGGCAACACTCTCTAAACTTCATTACACAAACTTTAATTTTGTAGTATCCTATTTCCCAGGACAGCAACTTTTTTTTAGGTCTTTGGCTGCTACCAGTGAGTATGCAAATATAGAGGCAAAGGCTGGCAGGCTACAGGACAGCTGTTAGGCACACACTCATCATTATAGCACAGCACTTTCTGAGCTAGGCAAACCATTAATCTACTATTTTTTTATAAGTCAGTGAATTCACAGAATAGTGATTTGTCAAATTCAACATTACAATAATGCTGTATTCTTCACTTCACCCTTGTTTCTGTACACAGAAAGTTGTAGATTCTGTTTCATAATTATACTGTAAGAAATTGTAAAAATGCATTAAGGTGGAAAATAACAACTATGCAGTATCTATGTAACCCTGCTGGATTCACCCTCAGAGTAGGTGGTCGTTGACTGTGAATTTATCCTGCCTACCATGCACTACACTATTGTGCCTGCATGCCTTGTCCATAAAATGTGACCCCTCTGTGCAACATTTATTATGAAAAGTCACAAAAAAGTTTGCCAAACGCAAACAAGCACATGTAGGGATGAAATCCTCAAAAACCAACCAAACAAGACGGGAACGACACCACAATACTTTTACACCATCCCTACATCTTGTGCCATTTTGCCAAAACTGTGTGTTTGTATTTGTTTTTTAGTTGTGTGTAGAAGAGGGTTGTCTTGTAGATGGAAGGGTGTGGCGTGGGTGTGTTGTGCATAGTGAGTATGTTGTGTTGTTGGTGGTTGCTACTGAGTGTAGCAGGTATGGTCCAAGTTGTGTGTAGAAGGTGTGGAGTGAGTGAGGAGTGGTGAGTGTGTGTGGTATGTTGGAATGTGCATTATGTTAAGTTTTATGCCTGTTTAGCATGATAGATATGGGTTGTCTTGTATACAGGTGGCTGTGAAGTGAGTAGTGGTAATTTTGTAATGCTTTGTGAAGGATGGGTTATTTTGTGAGATAGTTGAATGGAGTGAAGTACTATGTTTGTTTGTGGTTGGTGTGGGCTAATAAGTACAAATGTAGAGGGTTTTGTGTTGTGTACAGGTGGCAAAATGGCACAAGATGTAGGGATGGTGTAAAAGTATTGTGGTGTCGTTCCCGTCTTGTTTGGTTGGTTTTTGAGGATTTCATCCCTACATGTGCTTGTTTGCGTTTGGCAAACTTTTTTGTGACTTGTTTCTGTTGTTTTTTTTTGTTGTTGTTGTGTAACCACACCCCAAGTGAAATGACTTGTTATGTAGTTTATTGTTGATGTTGATGGATTTCTGGAGGATGTTAGCTGTTTGCACTTATCCACTTGACAATGGAATCATGGGTGTAACTGTTGTCTAATTGGGTATGTGCATGTGTGTGTGAGTGGTTGTTCTAAGGCACTGTGGTCTCGGGGTCCTCCCAATAACGGGTATGGGAGGACGCCCTCTTGGTCTCGGGGTCCTCCCAATAACGGGTATGGGAGGACGCCCTCTTGGTCTCGGGGTCCTCCCAATAACGGGTATGGGAAGATGCCCTTTTCTTTTCAGGGTTCTTCCAATAACTAGTAAGAGAGTACGCCCGGGAAGATGCCCTTTGTTTTTCCGGGTTCTTCCAGTACTTGTTACGGGACGCTTGCCTTTTGCTTTCTTTGTTTCGCAGATAGTTCTGCTTATCCCGCGCCCGTTTCTTGTGGACGTTACGCATACTGCGTTCCTTGTCAAATCCAGCACAAATACGTCAACTGCTGTATGAAAGTAGCAACATATGCAATCGTTTGGGAATCAATCGATCGTCAAGTTCTCTACGGAAGTAGAATAACCGCAGCTGCATGCCAACTTCACGTGCTGTAGCTGTTGAACTTCTGTTGACGTAATCGCTATGAATATTCTATTCTAACAAAATGGCGTATAGCAGCAAGCATAAGCGTGGGGTTACCTGAGAATCGCCGATTAATTCGACTTCTTTCTTTGAGAACGATGAGTGGTGGGTACAATACCCAGTAATTTATGCTGATCTTTCGCGTTTGAATCGTTGTAATAGCTTCAGCCGTTGTCGTGCTATCGTGGTGAGCAAAAGAAGAAGAAGAAGAAGAAGTCAGAAGATAGACGATTTGCCTTTTTTAGCGACTTGATGTCAGGTATACTTAGCGATGCTTTCCAGCAAATTTAACGATCCTGTTGCCCATGGAAGCACTCGATAATGTCTGATATGGCTCATGGAGGCCGTTGACTTATCTAACGCGGAGTCGCGGACATTTCGAGCGTGTCATTTGTGCACTTTGAATGTGGCCGCCATTTTTTTTCGGGGTCATCCCTACATATGGCGTACTACCGTACGCCATGATAAGTGGTCTTTCCAGGCACAACATTTTCCTATGTTTTTTGCATCTCGTGTTGGTTGTGCATGTAAACACATTCTTCGACACAGACACAACACATTACTACACAAAATAGCGTTTACAAAAAATATAGCTCCATAAGTACATAAATATATCACTAATTTGAATACCAAATACGTACAACTATCTAATTCAGACATAGTCAGATATAATCAATGGTAAATTGACGTCGTGTTGTGCTATTGTGAAGCTTTCTATTGTTGTACTTAACAACATTTTCTCCGTCCATTAGGCGGCTGATCTGAGTCTAGTGTCATTGCGTCAGGATCTTGTTGTGGGTGTTCAATAGTCTCATCATTTTCAAGAATCTGAGCAGGGAAGAGACCAAGTGTAAATCTTTGTCTGTGTTACCTAGCAACCAAAGATCTCCATGGAAATGGTGCTAGCCTCCTCACACAGCATTTTCCCTTGCAGTACAAACAGGAGCACGGGAACCTTAGCACTCATAAGCTCCTGGTACAAACAGGAGCACGGGGAACCTTAGCACTCATAAGCTCCTGGTACAAACAGGAGCATGGGAACCTTAGCACTCATAAGCTCCTGGTACAAACAGGAGCACGGGAACCTTAGCACTCATAAGCAAATGAACAAAGCTAGTAATAACTGTGCCATGGCAACTAGGTGAGTGACCTTTGGTCTGTACACCTGTCACCTCTTCCAAGCAGGGCACTGGTCATGAGTACAGCCACACTCACTAGCCTCACACTCACGCCACCACTTGTCACTTTCAGACATCTACTAGGTGTCTCACTGTACAACTAGGCCCCTGTGTTAGCATACACTAGGTGTCTCACTGTACAACTAGGCCCCTGTGTTAGCATACACTAGGTGTCTCACTGTACAACTAGGCCCCTGTGTTAGCATACACTAGGTGTCTCACTGTACAACTATGCCCCTGTGTTAGCATACACTAGGTGTCTCACTGTACAACTATGCCCCTGTGTTAGCATACACTAGGTGTCTCACTGTACAACTAGGCCCCTGTGTTAGCATACACTAGGTGTCTCACTGTACAACTATGCCCCTGTGTTAGCATACACTAGGTGTCTCACTGTACAACTAGGCCCCTGTGTTAGCATACACTAGGTGTCTCACTGTACAACTAGGCCCCTGTGTTAGCATACACTAAAAGTTGGCTACTCAGCATACACGTCACTGGAGGTCAAAGGTTGCCATCAGATACCCTTACATGTACAAGTAATACAGATTCCTATGATCGTAGAGGTTCATGAATCCCACTAACAGGTTTTGGATCACACGAACCCCGTGTACAGACAGGGATGCATGACAGGTGGTTGCTGCCCTCCACGCACTTGGAAAGATGCTGGGTTCTGAGTTTAGAAAGCTGCCTCATACCCAGGGTATGAGGCTATAGCCTTGTTCCCAATCCTCCATCACAGTTATTGTCACTTGCAGTATGAATAACGCGGAGAGGGCCTGGTAAAAATTATCGCATGATGTATGCCACTGACGTTTTACGTAAGTATATGTCAGTGGCATATATCACATGATAATTTACACATGATAATTTACACATCAGTGGCATATATCACACAATAATTTTTACCAGGCCTTCTCCGCGTTATTCGTACTGCAAGTGACGATAGCTGCGGTAGAGGACTGAGAATGAGGCTAATGAGGCTATAGTCCTATCGCTTGATTTGTACCTTTGCTACTAGGGATCTTGCTGCCTCGTCAATCCCTGTGTTCTCCTTTGCAGAAGTCTCGAACCACGCATGGAACCCCTTGTCTTTACAGTAGTCATCCAGCTGGTTAACGTTTCCAAGAAAACCCTCGCTGGCTAGATCACACTGTTGAGAAGGGAGAGGGGTTAAGTTAAATTAACAGGGGCCACCCCACTGCTACATGGCATACCTTATTGGCAAGCAAAATGGCAGGTATGGGCTTGCCATTGGGCAGCAGCACTTTGTTATCAAGATCTGACTTCCACATCTGTACTGCCTCAAATGTTGATAGTCGTGTCACATCAAACACGACAAATGCACCGACTGCCTCCTTGTAGTAAACCTGCGTGTGCATGTGCATACATGAGAGGGTGTAGAAGTGGAGGAAATGGAGGCAACAATATTCATCTGGTCACATGCAGTGTGAATACACTAATGGTCAAACCCCAGGGTTCAGAAATTTCAGTCAGGCTCCAAACACATGCATCCACCAATATTTGGACATTGGACACAAGACTCTTCTTGCTGCCCTTGGCTCACCCTCGTCATGTTTCCAAAGCGCTCTTGACCTGCATGGACACATGGTGAAACACAGCCAGTAGTTCAAATAGTGATAACAAGATAATGATAGCCCATGTTTACACACACAGATTACGACAAGCCTTCCATGGCAACCACTCAGCATTCATAGGTCATGTGACACTCCCTGTACTCCAGCAGCAGTGCAACTATCACAACTAAAACTGAAAATAGTTATCCAAGGACTAACTCTACACACCCACAATGTACATTCACATGACTAGTCTTGATACTGAGACAGACATGTGACTAATGACACTACCCAACATGCCACTCACCTGCAATGTCCCACAACTGCAGCCGGATGGTCGTGTTATTGTCCCAGTTCAACACCTTCAGGGCAAAGTCCACTCCAATCTTACCAGCGTTGTCAAGGAGTAATAATCATATCACATACGTGGATTCAAGCCACTAAGTGATAGGGACATTAGGATGGGGGTGGGGCTTACGTAAGGGGAGAATCCTAGCAATTAAGGAAGAGAGGCAGTGGTGGAACCACTAAACATAAGGGAGAAGGTGGATACGGTTGCTCTATAGTGTGGGGAGAAGAACTGGTGGACGTATCTCTTGATGATGCTGGTCTTGCCTGTGCCCAAGTCGCCAATGACTAACACCTTATAGAGGTGCTCTTGCTTCCCACCTGGCGAGGCCTGCAGGTCATGCGACATCAGATGACCCACAGTGTATACTCTACAGCACACTACTATAGCATGATGGGGTATTCTCCCTGACTCTGCCATGGCTAGCTGGTATTAAACTGAACCACTATGGCGGTGTGTTAGACAGTCCTCCAGCACACAGCTACATTACTTTCAGTCTACACCGCCCCCCGCCTCTCTCCCAACAAACCTCCTTCCACTTACCATCACTCGGTGTACGTGTTCCACTTCCAGTAACCACAGAGACACAGATACATAGAACTCTCTGAACCCGCGAGTCACCCAAAGTTACACGGATACAGGTTCCTTTTAGACCTAAAAGCTTCTCCCAGCCGAACACCGACGTCACCGTCTGTTTCTTGTGGTATACAGTTTGAAGACAAATTAATTTACTCTCCAAAAATGGCTCACTCCCTGTCACGTGTTTTGCATGCGATTATTTTTTTTTCGTTTTTGCATGCGATGCGGGGGAGGGGCTGGAGCGTTGTCGAGCTTTAGGCGAAGGTGGGAGTGGCAAAAAGCTAGCTCGCTGCGTACTCCAGGAAGAAGATAAACTATACAGGCTTTCGCTCTCTACCAGTGCGTGTGAGCCTTGCATCTTCTGCGCTGCAGCAGCCACTTAGGAAGAAATGGCAGCGGAGGAAAAGGTTCCTTTGGTACGGTCTAGCGAGTCATTTCGCGAGGTTTCGCAGCACAGGGCAGTGTGCGGTTGTCCCCCCTGGTGCGCGCGGGTGCCCGTCCTGTCTTCGTTCTTCAGAAAGAAAGAACCACATGAGGAGGTGAATTTGCTGCTGCGTTGTGCGTGATGCAACTGGTGGATGATCTTTTGTAAAACGGTGCAGTGAACGTTTATGCAAGGCTTGCAACATCTTTCACCCCTTCTTCCCCCTTTCCTCCCCTTTTCCCCCCCCTTCCTCCCCTTTTCCCCCCTTCCTCCCCTCCCTCTCTCCCTTCTCCCTCCCTTCTCCCACACCTCTAGGGTACATTCTCCTCCTCCATAGGTGTACTCCTCTCCATGATGGGGTGTGTGGTTGGCACAGGCAACATATGGCGTTACCCTCGCATCGTTGCTAACAATGCAGGCGAAGGAGGTGCATGATACAACAAGCATGTCTGTCCTGTGTTTGTCCTGTCTTTATGATTCCACCAGTGAACAATAATTTATCATTGTTAATTTGTGCTTCCCTGCACGCACTGCACTTAGGTGCCCTGGCCTTTCTGATAGTGTGGGCACTCTTTCTGTGGCTGTGGTCCATACCCATCATCCTCATAGAGTATGGTGTTGGTCGCTTCACACGCAAGTCTGTGATCGAGTCGTTTGCCAGTCTGCTTGGCCCAGCCTACCGGTTTATGGGAGGTTTCCAAGTCATTGTTGGACTGTGCATTGGGTGAGCAACAAGCTAGTACTGTGCAGCCGGTTTCCTTGGTAACAAAGAAGCATGTTTCCTTGGTAACAATTAAAGAAGCATGATGGTTTCCTTGGTAACAAAGAAGCATGACGTACTCTAACTCTTCTGATGCAGCATTTATATCCTTTCTGTGCGTAAAATGTTTACGATAAGCTCCCTCATGTATGTCTAGTGTACCGTGTATGCAGTGGGCCATGTGATCAGACTTATAGTACTGCATGGTGTAGTGAACATTGTCATGAGATCTATGTAGTACACATGTTGTTATAAACTGTGTTCAGCTAGCATAACAAAGATATTTATAGTCATGTGATTCACACAACATAACAATATGGAATGAATAAAACAAGTCGTGCAAGAGTTAATTACAACTACATACCAACTACAGTGCAGGCTTCTTACGTCACACAGCCTCTTGATCTCCTCGGAATATTTGCAAGCTGCATGCACAGTTGTTGAGCTTCATACAAACTATGTATACAATATGGTTGTTGGAGCCGTTCATCTTGTAGATAGTAGAACAAAGAAAGGAAATACACATACATCTTGCTCTACTGTGGCACCAAATGGTCACATCGTGAACTGCATGTGTAGTGCCAAGCCTCACATACAACATTAGGTTGGAGAAAGCAAATGATCAACTTGTTCTCTGCTGCATGTGCACACAGGAGCTACTACTCTGTGCTGCTGGGTTGGTGTGGGTACTACTTTGTCATCACATGCGCCAACCCACTACCTCAAGATCAAACCATTTCCAACTCCACATTCTATCAGTTGCAGGTGAGCAAGTGTGAGGTCACATGACTCAAGTGGGTCTCACATGACTCAAGTGGGAGTCACATGACTCAAGTGGGTGTCACATGACTCAAGTGTGAGGTCACATGACTCAAGTGGGTCTCACATGACTCAAGTGGGAGGTCACATGACTCAAGTGGGAGGTCGCGTGACTCAAGTGGGAGGTCACATGACTGAAGTGGGAGGTTGCATGACTCAAGCAGGAGTTACATGATTTGGGTGGGAGACAGAGGAGGTTGGAAGCTAGTAATTAGTGGTGCACGCGAGGTAGCAATTATTGCTACGTGAATGACGTAATCTTACGGGGTGCCATAGAGGCCCATAGTGAAAGGTGAAATCGATTTACACAAACAGCTCTCGTTTGTTTGGGACGAAACTTGCTCAGTGGATACTGCCAGGTGAGCTCTAGATCGACAGCTATGGCATTTTATGGCGCACAAAATCTTCCACGGGGATTCCCAAGGAAACACTCAAATACTTCGCGTATCAGGAAGAGCTATAGCAATCTAG
Source organism: Agelas oroides (assembly GCA_949130485.1). Lineage (NCBI taxonomy): Eukaryota > Metazoa > Porifera > Demospongiae > Agelasida > Agelasidae > Agelas > Agelas oroides. The sequence goes on along the minus strand of OX422186.1, from coordinate 9,371,818 downwards.
AGCTCACCTGGCAGCATCTACTGAGTGAGTTTCGTCCCAAACAAACGAGAGCTGTTTGTGTAAATCGATTTCACCTTTCACTATGGGCCTCTATGGCAGCCCGTATGCATGATTACATCATTCACGTAGCAATAATTGCTACCTCACGCATACCACTGATTACCAGCTTCCAACCTCCTCTGGGTGGGAGATCGCTGATATGCACTGTAGAACAATCATTGAAGCTCAGAATATGAGGATAAATATGTCCCACAGCACCAGCTGCATTCCCACATCAGCCTCATTCCCAGGCCTTCCCACCGTCCAGTTTTTGTTCACTTGCAGTATGCATAACTGGACGGTGGAAAGGCCTGGGAATGAGGCTATTCCCACATGTCAATCTCTGCACACCCACACACCTCCCCTCTCTGCACACACACACCTCTCCTCTCTGCATAATATACAGGATAGTAGTTGGCCTGTGCTGTGCCATGGGGTGGCCATGCTGTTTGCCATGCTCTCTGTCAGTCGAGGGGTATCCACCATCGAACCTGTGAACAAGGTGGTGGTCCCCATCCTCCTCTTCATCATTGTCTTCTGTTTCTACTGGGCTCTCTTCCTTCCCTATTCTGCCGATGGCATCATTCACATGTTTTCACCGTCTTGGAGTGAGTGCACCACATGACTGTCATGTGACTGGCCCATGGCTGTCATGTGACTAGCAAGATGATTTTCAAATGGGTATTACTAGAGGCAAACACTCAATAAAGAGACAGCACTACAACAGACCAATAGCTTTTTCTTCGATTTCAGTAAGTACGTACATGACACCTGTCTGAAATGTTGATACATGGACTTTATTTTCTAATCATGCACAGACAGCTTCACGACTTCAAGATTATGGTTGGATGCAATCTCCCAGAATGCATGGGATACAGGTGAGCGTCCGACAGTGTTGTGCAAATATAACGTACATAAAGTATGTAGAAAATGTTTGGTATAACATACCTACCAGCTAGAAATGTTTGGTATAACATACCTACCAGCTAGAAATGTTTGGTATAACATACCCAGTGGCGGATCTAGGATTTTGAAAAGGGGGTTCCAATGTGCACTTGATCGCTATACTTGGTGAAGCGCAATAAAGCGCGTGAAGCGCGCCTGCTAGGTGGATCTAGGGGCATGCCCCCCAGGAAAATTTTCGATTTCAGACCTTCTGAGATCGTTTCTGGCGCCGTTTTGAGGTGAAATAGCTAGTTGGACGACCTACTGGTCATTGCATGTGTTTGAAGCCATTAAACTCTCACAGAATTTAAAGGCGTGGCTCCGCTTCGCTCTGCAGAGGCTGCTAAGCAGCCATGAGGAGTGGGAAAAAAAAAGTTAATTTCAGCTACCAGAAAGCGCTCTCATACTGATAGCATCTCGCCATCCATGCAGAGGGAGCACTGTACAAATAAAACTAAAACAAGATTGACGTGTGGGCCGTAGTGGTGGGGTTTGCGCAGACTTACTAAGTGTATGCGAACTTATGTCCGCAAAAATACACTACTAGCCGCCAAAGGGGGGTGCATTTGCACCCCCCTAAATCCGCCACTGATACCTACCAGCTAGAAATGTTTGGTATGTACCATACCTAGCCTATAGAGTAATGGCATTTTGTATGAGTGGTGCTACATTCGGCTTCTTGGTTCGTGTGCTTATCTTTCCTACATGTGCACACTGCACACATTCCAGGTGCTGGTTTGGGCCTCTTTTTGACATATGCCACATACATGAGGAGGACACAGGGAGCTGTAAAATTGGGGACAATAACGCCCTTCTTCAACAATGTAGTCAGGTTCATACCATTGTTCATGTGATGTTTGTTTGAAGGTTGTGGCTAGCTACCAGACACCTTTGAATTCTCCTAAGATTGAAATTTCTACCAAGGCAACTCCTCATTGTACAAGTGTATCTTCCCCCCTCCCTTCCTCCCCCCTCCAGCCTCCTGTGTGGGATACTGGTGTTTTGCACAGTGTTTTCAGTAGAAACTGAAAAGAATCTGACCAAGGAACAGATTCTTGGACTCCTGCGAGAGAATGGCCCTGCAAACACAGGACTTACGTTCATTTGGTGAGGTTATGTGACAATCATATGACAGTCATGTGAGCACACAAGTGATTTTGTTCTCTAAATTGATCAGACTCCTCGATCCCCCCTAGGATGCCAATTTTGTTTGGAACCATCACTGCGGGACGGTTTCTCTGTGCCATCTTCTTCCTCTGCATCACACTGGCCGGCCTCAGCTCTCTCATCTCCCTGGTTGAACTACCTGTACACACCCTTGCAGACTTTGGCAGTTGAGTGATCCTGTTCTGCTGGCCTCATTCCCAGACCCCCACCCACATTTTTGTTGGCATGGGGAGAGGATCCCAGGAACGAGGCTATAATATTCTGCAGTTATTTCCAAATGCACCACACACACACACACACACATGCACACACACACACACACACACACACACACACACACACACACACACACACACACACACACACACACACACACACACACACACACACACACACATGCACACACACACACACACACACATTCACAACATAGTTCGTCGTATCCCGGCAACCATCCTGGTGGGTGTGGTTATGTTCTGCATTGGGCTTGCCTCCGCACTGGACATCAACATCCTTGTGAACCAGGACACAGTGTGGGCCTACGCAATGATCCTCTCCGGATGCCTCATGATTTTCATGGTCCTCCGGTATGGACCACTCCGCTTCCGAAAGACCCTGTTTAACGAGTATGGTATCGGAGACTGGTCTCTCCCGTTGGTGTGGATCATTGTAGTGCTGTAAGTGAGAGGGTGGGGATTGGGATGTGGTGTCCAACCCAACCGAACCACTACATCTTCCGCACCCCCTCCCAGGGTCATAGCCCCCATCGAAGGTGTGGGGCTGGTTATATGGTGGATAGTGGAGGAGATAGTGACCAAAACTGATACCTTCTGGCAGTTTTCCACAGAGAGCCTCGCCATGGTGCTCTCACAGGTCAGCTAGCTGGGTCATGTGATGGTCATGTGATGGTCATGTGATGGTCATGTCACATGCAAGTGTAAAATATGACATGCATACACAATCATGCACACATGCACACACGCACACATGCACACACGCACACACACATGCACGCATGTACACGCACACACACGCACGCACACACACACGCACACACACACATGCATGCACACACACACACACACACGTACACACAGTGGGCATTTGTTCTTCTGATAGCCTTGGCTCTCAACTGGTGGCTGTCTCCCCTCACCATTTCCCCTCCGGCAAGCCGCTTCTGGAGGAGAACACTTGGAGTCCTCATCAAGTTCACCGATCCCCCCCCACCACCCCCAAGTGAGGACAGCAAATCACCCGATATCTCCATGGTAACCAAAGAGGTGGAAAGGGCGTATGGCAGTACAGCTAGAACACACACAGGGAAGAATCTTGGTCAAGGATATTGAACTTTAGTATCAAATACCCTAAAAGTGGCAGAGTTGACGTGTGTTGATAATTTTGTGGTATATATTTTGTGTAGACTGTTTGTTGTTACTAGTCTTATCAAGTTTGGTAATTCTGTCAACCAAAACATGCACATACCATGATCTTTCCCGGCTGCTTTCAATCTTCATGGAGCATGTAGCTAGGTCAGCCTAACATGATCTTTCCCGGCTGCTTCCGATCTTCACGGAGCATGTAGCTAGGTCAGCCTAACATGATCTTTCCCGGCTGCTTCCGATCTTCACGGAGCATGTAGCTAGGTCAGCCTAACATGATCTTTCCCGGCTGCTTCCGATCTTCATGGAGCATGTAGCTAGGTCAGCCTAACATGATCTGACCAGGTTTGGTAATTCTGTCAACCAGAACACATACCATGATCTTTCCCGGGTGCCTCCGATCTTCATGGAGCATGTAGCTAGGTCAGCCTAACATGATCTGACCAGGTTTGGTAATTCTGTCAACCAGAACACATACCATGATCTTTCCCGGGTGCCTCCGATCTTCATGGAGTGTGTAGCTAGGTCAGTGTCACTGAGTTAGGTGCGTGCATAAGTACAGCCACACTCACTAGCCTCACACTCACGCCACCACTTGTCACTTTCAGACATCTACTAGGTGTCTCACTGTACAACTAGGCCCCTGTGTTAGCATACACTAGGTGTCTCACTGTACAACTAGGCCCCTGTGTTAGCATACACTAGGTGTCTCACTGTACAACTAGGCCCCTGTGTTAGCATACACTAGGTGTCTCACTGTACAACTAGGCCTCTGTGTTAGCATACACTAGGTGTCTCACTGTACAACTAGGCCCCTGTGTTAGCATACACTAGGTGTCTCACTGTACAACTATGCCCCTGTGTTAGCATACACTAGGTGTCTCACTGTACAACTAGGCCCCTGTGTTAGCATACACTAGGTGTCTCACTGTACAACTAGGCCCGTGTTAGCATACACTAAAAGTTGGCTACTCAGCATACACGTCACTGGAGGTCAAAGGTTGCCATCAGATACCCTTACATGTACAAGTAATACAGATTCCTATGATCGTAGAGGTTCATGAATCCCACTAACAGGTTTTGGATCACACGAACCCCGTGTACAGACAGGGATGCATGACAGGTGGTTGCTGCCCTCCACGCACTTGGAAAGATGCTGGGTTCTGAGTTTAGAAAGCCGCCTCATACCCAGGGTATGAGGCTATAGCCTTGTTCCCAGTCCTCCATCACAGCTATTGTCACTTGCAGTATGAATAATGCGGAGAGGGCCTGGTAAAAATTATCGCATGATGTATGCCACTGACGTTTTACGTAAGTATATGTCAGTGGCATATATCACATGATAATTTACACATGATAATTTACACATCAGTGGCATATATCACGCAATAATTTTTACCAGGCCTTCTCCGCGTTATTCGTACTGCAAGTGACGATAGCTGCGGTAGAGGACTGAGAACGAGGCTAATGAGGCTACAGTCCTATCGCTTGATTTGTACCTTTGCTACTAGGGATCTTGCTGCCTCGTCAATCCCTGTGTTCTCCTTTGCAGAAGTCTCGAACCACGCATGGAACCCCTTGTCTTTACAGTAGTCATCCAGCTGGTTAACGTTTCCAAGAAAACCCTCGCTGGCTAGATCACACTGTTGAGAAGGGAGAGGGGTTAAGTTAAATTAACAGGGGCCACCCCACTGCTACATGGCATACCTTATTGGCAAGCAAAATGGCAGGTATGGGCTTGCCATTGGGCAGCAGCACTTTGTTATCAAGATCTGACTTCCACATCTGTACTGCCTCAAATGTTGATAGTCGTGTCACATCAACAAATGCACCGACTGCCTCCTTGTAGTAAACCTGTGTGTGCATGTGCATACATGAGAGGGTGTAGAAGTGGAGGAAATGGAGGCAACAATATTCATCTGGTCACATGCAGTGTGAATACACTAATGGTCAAACCCCAGGGTTCAGAAATTTCAGTCAGGCTCCAAACACATGCATCCACCAATATTTGGACATTGGACACAAGACTCTTCTTGCTGCCCTTGGCTCACCCTCGTCATGTTTCCAAAGCGCTCTTGACCTGCATGGACACATGGTGAAACACAGCCAGTAGTTCAAATAGTGATAACAAGATAATGATAGCCCATGTTTACACACACAGATTACGACAAGCCTTCCATGGCAACCACTCAGCATTCATAGGTCATGTGACACTCCCTGTACTCCAGCAGCAGTGCAACTATCACAACTAAAACTGAAAATAGTTATCCAAGGACTAACTCTACACACCCACAATGTACATTCACATGACTAGTCTTGATACTGAGACAGACATGTGACTAATGACACTACCCAACATGCCACTCACCTGCAATGTCCCACAACTGCAGCCGGATGGTCGTGTTATTGTCCCAGTTCAACACCTTCAGGGCAAAGTCCACTCCAATCTTACCAGCGTTGTCAAGGAGTAATAATCATATCACATACGTGGATTCAAGCCACTAAGTGATAGGGACATTAGGATGGGGGTGGGGCTTACGTAAGGGGAGAATCCTAGCAATTAAGGAAGAGAGGCAGTGGTGGAACCACTAAACATAAGGGAGAAGGTGGATACGGTTGCTCTATAGTGTGGGGAGAAGAACTGGTGGACGTATCTCTTGATGATGCTGGTCTTGCCTGTGCCCAAGTCGCCAATGACTAACACCTTATAGAGGTGCTCTTGCTTCCCACCTGGCGAGGCCTGCAGGTCATGTGACATCAGATGACCCACAGTGTATACTCTACAGCACACTACTATAGCATGATGGTATTCTCCCTGACTCTGCCATGGCTAGCTGGTATTAAACTGAACCACTATGGCGGTGTGTTAGACAGTCCTCCAGCACACAGCTACATTACTTTCAGTCTACACCGCCCCCCGCCTCTCTCCCAACAAACCTCCTTCCACTTACCATCACTCGGTGTACGTGTTCCACTTCCAGTAACCACAGAGACACAGATACATAGAACTCTCTGAACCCGCGAGTCACCCAAAGTTACACGGATACAGGTTCCTTTTAGACCTAAAAGCTTCTCCCAGCCGAACACCGACGTCACCGTCTGTTTCTTGTGGTATACAGTTTGAAGACAAATTCATTTACTCTCCAAAAATGGCTCACTCCCTGTCACGTGTTTTGCATGCGATTATTTTTTTTTTCGTTTTTGCATGCGATGCGGGGGAGGGGCTGGAGCGTTGTCGAGCTTTAGGCGAAGGTGGGAGTGGCAAAAAGCTAGCTCGCTGCGTACTCCAGGAAGAAGATAAACTATACAGGCTTTCGCTCTCTACCAGTGCGTGTGAGCCTTGCATCTTCTGCGCTGCAGCAGCCACTTACTTTGGAAGAAATGGCAGCGGAGGAAAAGGTTCCTTTGGTACGGTCTAGCGAGTCATTTCGCGAGGTTTCGCAGCACAGGGCAGTGTGCGGTTGTCCCCCCTGGTGCGCGCGGGTGCCCGTCCTGTCTTCGTTCTTCAGAAAGAAAGAACCACATGAGGAGGTGAATTTGCTGCTGCGTTGTGCGTGATGCAACTGGTGGATGATCTTTTGTAAAACGGTGCAGTGAACGTTTATGCAAGGCTTGCAACATCTTTCACCCCTTCTTCCCCCTTTCCTCCCCTTTTCCCCCCCTTCCTCCCCTTTTCCCCCCTTCCTCCCCTCCCTCTCTCCCTTCTCCCTCCCTTCTCCCACACCTCTAGGGTACATTCTCCTCCTCCATAGGTGTACTCCTCTCCATGATGGGGTGTGTGGTTGGCACAGGCAACATATGGCGTTACCCTCGCATCGTTGCTAACAATGCAGGCGAAGGAGGTGCATGATACAACGAGCATGTCTGTCCTGTGTTTGTCCTGTCTTTATGATTCCACCAGTGAACAATAATTTATCATTGTTAATTTGTGCTTCCCTGCACGCACTGCACTTAGGTGCCCTGGCCTTTCTGATAGTGTGGGCACTCTTTCTGTGGCTGTGGTCCATACCCATCATCCTCATAGAGTATGGTGTTGGTCGCTTCACACGCAAGTCTGTGATCGAGTCGTTTGCCAGTCTGCTTGGCCCAGCCTACCGGTTTATGGGAGGTTTCCAAGTCATTGTTGGACTGTGCATTGGGTGAGCAACAAGCTAGTACTGTGCAGCCGGTTTCCTTGGTAACAAAGAAGCATGTTTCCTTGGTAACAAAGAAGCATGATGGTTTCCTTGGTAACAAAGAAGCATGTTTCCTTGGTAACAAAGAAGCATGATGTACTGTAACTCTTCTGATGCAGCATTTATATCCTTTCTGTGCGTAAAATGTTTACGATAAGCTCCCTCATGTATGTCTAAGTGTACCGTGTATGCAGTGGGCCATGTGATCAGACTTATAGTACTGCATGATGTAGTGAACATTGTCATGAGATCTATGTAGTACACGTGTTGTTATAAACTGTGTTCAGCTAGCATAACAAAGATATTTATAGTCATGTGATTCACACAACATAACAATATGGAATGAATAAAACAAGTCGTGCAAGAGTTAATTACAACTACATACCAACTACAGTGCAGGCTTCTTACGTCACACAGCCTCTTGATCTCCTCGGAATATTTGCAAGCTGCATGCACAGTTGTTGAGCTTCATACAAACTATGTATACAATATGGTTGTTGGAGCCGTTCATCTTGTAGATAGTAGAACAAAGAAAGGAAATACACATACATCTTACTCTACTGTGGCACCAAATGGTCACATCGTGAACTGCATGTGTAGTGCCAAGCCTCACATACAACATTAGGTTGGAGAAAGCAAATGATCAACTTGTTCTCTGCTGCATGTGCACACAGGAGCTACTACTCTGTGCTGCTGGGTTGGTGTGGGTACTACTTTGTCATCACATGCGCCAACCCACTACCTCAAGATCAAACCATTTCCAACTCCACATTCTATCAGTTGCAGGTGAGCAAGTGTGAGGTCACATGACTCAAGTGGGTCTCACATGACTCAAGTGGGAGTCACATGACTCAAGTGGGTGTCACATGACTCAAGTGTGAGGTCACATGACTCAAGTGGGTCTCACATGACTCAAGTGGGAGGTCACATGACTCAAGTGGGAAGTCGCGTGACTCAAGTGGGAGGTCGCGTGACTCAAGTGGGAGGTCACATGACTCAAGTGGGAGGTTGCATGACTCAAGCAGGAGTTACATGATTTGGGTGGGAAACAGAGGAGGTTGGAAGCTGGTAATTAGTGGTACACGCGAGGTAGCAATTATTGCTACGTGAATGACGTAATCTTACGGGGTGCCATAGAGGCCCATAGTGAAAGGTGAAATCGATTTACACAAACAGCTTTCGTTTGTTTGGGACGAAACTTGCTCAGTGGATACTGCCAGGTGAGCTCTAGATCGACAGCTATGGCATTTTATGGCGCGCAAAATCTTCCACGGGGATTCCCAAGGAAACACTCAAATACTTCGCGTATCAGGAAGAGCTATAGCGATCTAGAGCTCACCTGGCAGCATCTACTGAGTGAGTTTCGTCCCAAACAAACGAGAGCTGTTTGTGTAAATCGATTTCACCTTTCACTATGGGCCTCTATGGCAGCCCGTATGCATGATTACATCATTCACGTAGCAATAATTGCTACCTCGCGCATACCACTGATTACCAGCTTCCAACCTCCTCTGGGTGGGAGATCGCTGATATGCACTGTAGAACAATCATTGAAGCTCAGAATATGAGGATAAATATGTCCCACAGCACCAGCTGCATTCCCACATCAGCCTCATTCCCAGGCCTTCCCACCGTCCAGTTTTTGTTCACTTGCAGTATGCAAAACTGGACGGTGGAAAGGCCTGGGAACGAGGCTATTCCCACATGTCAATCTCTGCACACCCACACACCTCCCCTCTCTGCACACACACACCTCTCCTCTCTGCATAATATACAGGACAGTAGTTGGCCTGTGCTGTGCCATGGGGTGGCCATGCTGTTTGCCATGCTCTCTGTCAGTCGAGGGGTATCCACCATCGAACCTGTGAACAAGGTGGTGGTCCCCATCCTCCTCTTCATCATTGTCTTCTGTTTCTACTGGGCTCTCTTCCTTCCCTATTCTGCCGATGGCATCATTCACATGTTTTCACCGTCTTGGAGTGAGTGCACCACATGACTGTCATGTGACTGGCCCATGGCTGTCATGTGACTAGCAAGATGATTTTCAAATGGGTATTACTAGAGGCAAACACTCAATAAAGAGACAGCACTACAACAGACCAATAGCTTTTTCTTCGATTTCAGTAAGTACGTACATGACACCTGTCTGAAATGTTGATACATGGACTTTATTTTCTAATCATGCACAGACAGCTTCACGACTTCAAGATTATGGTTGGATGCAATCTCCCAGAATGCATGGGATACAGGTGAGCGTCCGACAGTGTTGTGCAAATATAACGTACATAAAGTATGTAGAAAATGTTTGGTATAACATACCTACCAGCTAGAAATGTTTGGTATAACATACCTACCAGCTAGAAATGTTTGGTATAACATACCCAGTGGCGGATCTAGGATTTTGAAAAGGGGGGTTCCAATGTGCACTTGATCGCTATACTTGGTGAAGCGTAATAAAGCGTGCGAAGCGCGCCTGCTAGGTGGATCTAGGGGCATGCCCCCCAGGAAAATTTTTGATTTCAGACCTTCTGAGATCGTTTCTGGCGCCGTTTTGAGGTGAAATAGCTAGTTGGACGACCTACTGGTCATTGCATGTGTTTGAAGCCATTAAACTCTCACAGAATTTAAAGGCGTGGCTCCGCTTCGCTCTGCAGACGCTGCTAAGCAGCCGTGAGGAGTGGGGGAAAAAAAGTTAATTTTAGCTACCAGAAAGCGCTCTCATACTGATAGCATCTCGCCATCCATGCAGAGGGAGCACTGTACGAATAAAACTAAAACAAGATTGACGTGTGGGCCGTAGTGTACGTAGTTATGTTTGCGCAGACTTACTAAGTGTATGCGAACTTATGTCCGCAAAAATACACTACTAGCCGCCAAAGGGGGGTGCATTTGCACCCCCCTTACCCCCCCCTAAATCCGCCACTGATACCTACCAGCTAGAAATTTTGGTATGTACCATACCTAGCCTATAGAGTAATGGCATTTGTATGAGTGGTGCTACATTCGGCTTCTTGGTTCGTGTACTTATCTTTCCTACATGTGCACACTGCACACATTCCAGGTGCTGGTTTGGGCCTCTTTTTGACATATGCCACATACATGAGGAGGACACAGGGAGCTGTAAAGTTGGGGACAATAACGCCCTTCTTCAACAATGTAGTCAGGTTCATACCATTGTTCATGTGATGTTTGTTTGAAGGTTGTGGCTAGCTACCAGACACCTTTGAATTCTCCTAAGATTGAAATTTCTACCAAGGCAACTCCTCATTGTACAAGTGTATCTTCCCCCCTCCCTTCCTCCCCCCTCCCTTCCTCCCCCCTCCAGCCTCCTGTGTGGGATACTGGTGTTTTGCACAGTGTTTTCAGTAGAAACTGAAAAGAATCTGACCAAGGAACAGATTCTTAGACTCCTGCGAGAGAATGGCCCTGCAAACACAGGACTTACGTTCATTTGGTGAGGTTATGTGACAATCATATGACAGTCATGTGAGCTCACAAGTGATTTTGTTCTCTAAATTGATCAGACTCCTCGATCCCCCCTAGGATGCCAATTTTGTTTGGAACCATCACTGCGGGACGGTTTCTCTGTGCCATCTTCTTCCTCTGCATCACACTGGCTGGCCTCAGCTCTCTCATCTCCCTGGTTGAACTACCTGTACACACCCTTGCAGACTTTGGCAGTTGAGTGATCCTGTTCTGCTGGCCTCATTCCCAGACCCCCACCCACATTTTTGTTGGCATGGGGAGAGGATCCCAGGAACGAGGCTATAATATTCTGCAGTTATTTCCAAATGCACCACACACACACACACACACACACACATGTCCCCCCCCCCCCCCACACACACACACACACACACACACATACACACACACACACATACACACACACACACACACACACACACATGCACACACACACACACACACACACACACACACACACACATTCACAACATAGTTCGTCGTATCCCAGCAACCATCCTGGTGGGTGTGGTTATGTTCTGCATTGGGCTTGCCTCCGCACTGGACATCAACATCCTTGTGAACCAGGACACAGTGTGGGCCTACGCAATGATCCTCTCCGGATGCCTCATGATTTTCATGGTCCTCCGGTATGGACCACTCCGCTTCCGAAAGACCCTGTTTAACGAGTATGGTATTGGAGACTGGCCTCTCCCGTTGGTGTGGATCATTGTAGTGCTGTAAGTGAGAGGGTGGGGATTGGGATGTGGTGTCCAACCCAACCGAACCACTACATCTTCCGCACCCCCTCCCAGGGTCATAGCCCCCATCGAAGGTGTGGGGCTGGTTATATGGTGGATAGTGGAGGAGATAGTGACCAAAACTGATACCTTCTGGCAGTTTTCCACAGAGAGCCTCGCCATGGTGCTCTCACAGGTCAGCTAGCTGGGTCATGTGATGGTCTGTGATGGTCATGTGATGGTCATGTCACATGCAAGTGTAAAATATGATATGCATACACAATCATGCACACATGCACACATGCACACACGCACACATGCACACACGCACACACACATGCACGCATGTACACGCACACACACACGCACGCACACACACACGCACACACACACATGCATGCACACACACACACACACACAGTGGGCATTTGTTCTTCTGATAGCCTTGGCTCTCAACTGGTGGCTGTCTCCCCTCACCATTTCCCCTCCGGCAAGCCGCTTCTGGAGGAGAACGCTTGGAGTCCTCATCAAGTTCACCGATCCCCCCCCACCACCCCCAAGTGAGGACAGCAAATCACCCGATATCTCCATGGTAACCAAAGAGGTGGAAAGGGCGTATGGCAGTACAGAACACACACAGGGAAGAATCTTGGTCAAGGATATTGAACTTTAGTATCAAATACCCTAAAAGTGGCAGAGTTGACGTGTGTTGATAATTTTGTGGTATATATTTTGTGTAGACTGTTTGTTGTTACTAGTCTTATCAAGTTTGGTAATTCTGTCAACCAGAACATGCACATACCATGATCTTTCCCGGGTGCCTCTGATCTTCATGGAGCATGTAGCTAAGTCAGCCTAACATGATCTTTCCCGGCTGCTTTCAATCTTCATGGAGCATGTAGCTAAGTCAGCCTAACATGATCTTTCCCGGGTGCCTCCGATCTTCATGGAGCATGTAGCTAAGTCAGCCTAACATGATCTTTCCCGGGTGCCTCCGATCTTCATGGAGCATGTAGCTAAGTCAGCCTAACATGATCTTTCCCGGCTGCTTCCGATCTTCATGGAGCATGTAGCTAAGTCAGCCTAACATGATCTTTCCCGGGTGCTTCCGATCTTCATGGAGCATGTAGCTAGGTCAGCCTAACATGATCTTTCCCGGCTGCTTCCGATCTTCATGGAGCATGTAGCTAGGTCAGCCTAACATGATCTTTCCCGGCTGCTTCCGATCTTCATGGAGCATGTAGCTAGGTCAGCCTAACATGATCTTTCCCGGGTGCTTCCGATCTTCATGGAGCATGTAGCTAAGTCAGCCTAACATGATCTTTCCCGGGTGCTTCCGATCTTCATGGAGCATGTAGCTAGGTCAGCCTAACATGATCTTTCCCGGGTGCTTCCGATCTTCATGGAGCATGTAGCTAGGTCAGCCTAACATGATCTTTCCCGGGTGCTTCCGATCTTCATGGAGCATGTAGCTAAGTCAGCCTAACATGATCTTTCCCGGCTGCTTCCGATCTTCATGGAGCATGTAGCTAAGTCAGCCTAACATGATCTTTCCCGGCTGCTTTCAATCTTCATGGAGCATGTAGCTAGGTCAGCCTAACATGATCTTTCCTGGCTGCTTTCAATCTTCATGGAGCATGTAGCTAAGTCAGCCTAACATGATCTTTCCCGGGTGCCTCTGATCTTCATGGAGCATGTAGCTAGGTCAGCCTAACATGATCTTTCCCGGCTGCTTTCAATCTTCATGGAGCATGTAGCTAGGTCAGCCTAACATGATCTTTCCCGGCTGCTTTCAATCTTCATGGAGCATGTAGCTAGGTCAGCCTAACATGATCTTTCCCGGGTGCCTCTGATCTTCATGGAGCATGTAGCTAGGTCAGCCTAACATGATCTTTCCCGGGTGCCTCTGATCTTCATGGAGCATGTAGCTAGGTCAGCCTAACATGATCTTTCCCGGCTGCTTTCAATCTTCATGGAGCATGTAGCTAGGTCAGCCTAACATGATCTTTCCCGGGTGCCTCTGATCTTCATGGAGCATGTAGCTAGGTCAGCCTAACATGATCTTTCCCGGCTGCTTTCAATCTTCATGGAGCATGTAGCTAGGTCAGCCTAACATGATCTTTCCCGGGTGCCTCTGATCTTCATGGAGCATGTAGCTAGGTCAGCCTAACATGATCTTTCCCGGGTGCTTCCGATCTTCATGGAGCATGTAGCTAAGTCAGCCTAACATGATCTTTCCCGGGTGCTTCCGATCTTCATGGAGCATGTAGCTAAGTCAGCCTAACATGATCTTTCCCGGCTGCTTCCGATCTTCATGGAGCATGTAGCTAGGTCAGCCTAACATGATCTTTCCCGGGTGCCTCCGATCTTCATGGAGCATGTAGCTAGGTCAGCCTAACATGATCTGACCAGGTTTTGTAATTCTGTCAACCAGAACACATACCCTGATCTTTCCCGGGTGCCTCCAATCTTCATGGAGCGTGTAGCTAGGTCAGTGTCACTGAGTTAGGTGCGTGCATAAGTAAGTCGCTGCATGTGTGTAATCATAGTAACTACCCCTGTGCAGCAGGTGTTAGTTCCCTGAGGCCATTCTGCCATTCAACAACTCATGGAGCACGTAGCTAGGTCAGTGCTTTTAGTTAAACTCAAATTGCATTTTAGTAATGGATTTTTCATTAAAACTAAAACTAAAATTAATGCTACCTTAGTCCACTAATTGAAAACTACAACTAGACTATTTGAATGTTGTCGCCTAATTAAACTAAAACTAAACTGCTAGCTAGTCTGAGCGTTAAACTAAAAACAACACTTAGCTAGGTGCATGCATGCATAAGTAGCTGCATGTGTGTATTCATAGTAATCCTGTGCAGCAGGTGTTAATTACCTGAGGCCATTCTGCCATTCAACAACTCCTATGGTGCATATAATTTTATAGAGATGGTTGCTGTACTTTGATTGGCTAAATTATAACCTGGAATTAATTTGGGGGTGAAATTGGATCACCTAACTGGCAGCATGCAGCGTGCATTTTCCTGTCTACATAGCATGGCTCATATGCCCAATGAGAATCTTTCCTTCCTGGCATGTGATAATATTACATTTCTGTTTTGCGAAATCAGCAATAATTTGTACAGACAAGTTACAACAATTGAATATTACTAAGTAGTCAGTATATGTGATAATTATGCTCAGTGCAGCTGTTCTAAATGAGGAACACCATGTCCTCAGACACCATGACCTGGTTGGCCTCCTGCATGCGGTCGAGGGCAGCTGTCACCTCACCCTGGGAGAAGGGTGCCTCTGCGTGCAGTGAGTTCACCAGGGTAGTGAGGTGCTCCACTGCCATGCTTTGGGAGTGTTCGGAGGAGAAAGCTTTCACCACTGATCCTCTGAAATCTGCAAGCCTGGAAAAAGGACGAAATGAACAAGGAGTGGAGAGGAGAGGAAAGAGGGTGGAAATGAGGGGAGGAGTGAAGGAGGAGGTGACAGGAGGTGACAGGAGGTGAGGGGAGAAGGCAGCTTATGATTGCTTGCAGTACACCTTCCCATACTGCAAGTGGCGAAAAGCTGGATGAACTAAGACCTGGGAATGAGACTAACACTGACAGAGTGTAACAAAGTTTAGGATATAGAAACTAGCTGCTTCTCCTGACAGCACACACACGCACTGACGAGTATACCTCTGGTCTGAAATCTGGACACGGCCAGCATCTGTATCCATATCTTCATCTTCAACTTGTGAGTCACGTGACTTCCCTTGATCATGTGATACAGTGGGTGTGTCTCCTTCCTTCTCCTCCTCCTCTTCTTCTTCCTCTTCTTCACTGCTAGTAAAGTCATAAGGGTCGTACCCTGGTTCCCCTGGCTTCACCTTCTTCGTGCTCAAGGGCTTATCTGTCCCCTTCCGGGTTCTTTTTCGTTTGCGGCCTTCTCCCTCCTCCCCATCCTTCTGCTTTGCAGAGCTCTTCTTTCGTGGCTTAGCTGCCACCTGACATGGAATATAAATAATTAGTCACACCATGTAAAAGGTGTAATACTATTTCTGACTGTGTCTATTACCAATGTCAGAGAAGACCCAGCATTCTTTCCCAACCTTGGCTAACAGCCCAACAGCAGTAGATATCTATAGCCTTGTACCCTGACTCCTCACGTCCCCCTCCAGCCTCCGTCACTGTACCCTGACTCCTCACGTCCCCCTCCAGCCTCCGTCACTGTACCCAGACTCCTCACGTCCCCATGCAGCCTCCGTCACTGTACCCAGACTCCTCACGTCCCCCTCCAGCCTCCATCAACGTACCCAGACTCCTCACGTCCCCATGCAGCCTCCGTCACTGTACCCAGACTCCTCACGTCCCCATGCAGCCTCCGTCACTGTACCCAGACTCCTCACGTCCCCCTCCAGCCTCCATCAATGTACCCAGACTCCTCACATCCCCATGCAGCCTCCATCACTGTACCCAGACTCCTCACGTCCCCATGCAGCCTCCGTCACTGCACCCTAACTCCTCACGTCCCCATGCAGCCTCCATCACTGTACCCAGACTCCTCACGTCCCCATGCAGCCTCCATCACTGTACCCTGACTCCTCACGTCCCCATGCAGCCTCCGTCACTGTACCCTAACTCCTCACGTCCCCATGCAGCCTCCATCGCTGTACCCAGACTCCTCACGTCCCCATGCAGCCTCCATCGCTGTACCCAGACTCCTCACGTCCCCATGCAGCCTCCGTCACTGTACCCTAACTCCTCACGTTCCCATGCAGCCTCCATCACTGTACCCCGACTCCTCACGTCCCCATGCAGCCTCCGTCACTGTACCCAGACTCCTCACGTCCCCATGCAGCCTCCGTCACTGTACCCAGACTCCTCACGTCCCCCTCCAGCCTCCATCACTGTACCCAGACTCCTCACGTCCCCATGCAGCCTCCGTCACTGTACCCAGACTCCTCACATCCCCATGCAGCCTCCGTCACTGTACCCAGACTCCTCACGTCCCCATGCAGCCTCCATCACTGTACCCAGACTCCTCACGTCCCCCTCCAGCCTCCGTCACTGTACCCAGACTCCTTACGTCCCCCTCCAGCCTCCGTCACTGTACCCTAACTCCTCACGTCCCCATGCAGCCTCCATCGCTTGCCATATGAAAAGCAATGGTTGAAATCTGGGGGCGTGGGAGTCTGAGAGCGAGGTTAAATACTGTACCTTTTTGAAGTAAGCAAAGTTGACCAGTTCAATGGCAGCTTCTGCGTCTCTCTACAGGGAAGTAAGAACATGGAATACACCTACATGCTAGCCATTACCATAGCAACATGTTACTTTTGGGGAGCACAGGGAGTTTATCAATTCGTATTTTATACTCACAGAAAATTGTACATTCTGTTTCATACAGAAAGTTGTAAAACGATACTAATAACAACAAGGACCAACTCTTACTACATGGCACCCATGGTATTTACGGTTAAAATAACCGACTGTTGTCTTTCAGCTTCATGCACCCTTGCAAGCAGCTAGACTGTAAATTCCAGGCTACCATGTAATCACTGTTGTATGTAAACTTCAGTAGTGTTGTATGTAAACTTCAGTAGTATGTTGCAATAGTCTGGTTCTTAGGCTCCTCCCCAGCTTTAGTCACATTCGTATTGTAGGATGTAATGAAAGCCAAGGAGAACCTGGGGACAAGCTATGGCACTGCTGGTTTACCTGCTCCACTAGCTTGCTCATCCGGGCCTTTGCATGGGCTGTCGAGAGTCGAATCAGTGTCTCAAGAGTTCTGGCAGTAACCGGCTGTGTCTGAAACGATTGGAAATCTTTCGTCATACATACATCCAAAATTTCTCTCCACATGTGGCAGTCATTTTACCTTGGCCTTATCACTACCGACCGTCTCCTGGGTCCTCAGCTTAGTGTACTCCGTGGAGATGAGATCACACGCATCTCGTGTGAGCACAGGCTGAGAAGAGAGATACAAGAACAAGGACATTTCTGTAATTTAGATACCAATGGACATTAAAAATAATAACATGCACAGACACACAGAGCTGGACCGTCAAAAATGGATGGAGAATAGGCTGGGATGGAAGTGTACAATGTGAAATTTGTCTGTCATAATTCTGGGCTCGAACCAGATGTTTGTTAATGTTCTTCTTAATGTTCACAACTTTCGTGACATACTAAAAATGAGCCCATTGGAAGCACACACGTATTCTTGGCACATGCAATGTACCCTTACACCCCAGCCAATTGACCACACCTCCTTTCCAGTTGGGTCTGGTTCCAAAACTGACATATGTACGTACGTACACATACATGTATAGATGTACACAAGACCATATCTTTGCACACAGGCCGCATGGGAGGAGAGGTTTCCCTCCTCCCACGTGGCCTGGGTAGACGGTACGGAGCTAAGGTGCACACACACCTTTAGGGCCTTGGCTACATGGATGTACTTCTTCATGAAAGTTCTGGAGACAAACTTCTCACTGTGAGAGCAAGTGACACAATCATCACTGAAATGCTTATAGCAGAGAGACTGCAGTGCCTGTACCTGCGTAACTCGCCATGCAAGAGATGGTCATGCTTCTCAAAGACAGGCGTGTCTTCGGTTCCATCCTGCTCCTCTCTCTGTCCTCCCTCGCCCCCGTCTCCTGTCAACAGTGTCTCCACCCCCCCACCCATCAGCATCGCCTCACCATCCTAGCAAAAACAACAAGAATCACAACTTACACACAAAAGCTCCCACATTTGGGGGTATGTCCCTTCCATTATGCCTAATGATTGAAGAACCATTCTCTTAATGAATTTTCCAGATGTTACAGCCTTGCTAATTAAAGGGGCATACCCTTACAAAAATTTATAGAAGCTAGGGTATGCCTCTGAGGACTGACCTGTTCCCCTGGGTTACGGTAGCGGTGCATACGCAGGACGTGGTCAGAGATCCTCCTGTCGTGATCTGGATCCATCTCATCGAGGACGATGAAGATGAGGTCGAACCGGGAGAGAAGTGAATCTTGCATGCCAATGTTGTCCATCGGAGCCTTGTACTCATCATACTGGGCGGAGAAAGGTCAGCTAAAAACTTGAATCACCACCCTATACCAGAACTGTGGTTTCTATTTTTGTTATGTATTCATCATACTTGATTCAGTATGGACGGGCAGAATTCTCATGGCTATAAACAAGTAGCTAGTCCAGCTGGTCTGGTTTGGTTGACCAAATGATCTCTCTGCATTTTGGTTGATTACTACTTTTCGTGTTTAGATGTACCAGACCATTCTTCTTCTCCTTACCAGTAGTCTACTTTGTTAGATTTCAGTACAGACTTAATTCGCCCACAGAATGGCATCTGTGAGTATTATCCCAAAGTTGCATGCTTGTGCATGCATTTATGCACATTGTATGGCAAATTCCCCCTCCCTGCCTCCACCCCCACCAAATGGACAAAAGCGTTGTTGCCTGCGCAGGACTGGATAACTTAATAACACGCGTTACAGTGTATGTCCACGATTGCGGTTACTAAGCAACCTCATTTTTGTACCAGTTGGACCTTTTTACATCAGTAAACGAAGCAACTGTGATAAAGCCAAGTTTTACGCTCACAACCCCACCATTTCTTGATCACCCTATCACGGTGCACCTTATGTAGCTACACGTACCCTGCCGTAGACTGGGTTGGCAGCTGCCAGCACACTGCACCGAGCGTTGAGTTTTGCATGAATGCCCGCCTTAGCAATTGTAACTCTGCCCTGTTCCATAACTTCGTGGATAGCAGTGCGGTCCATGTCGCTCATCTATATGTGGATAAGGGAAGAGGATGAGTGTGTATGGGAGAGAGGATGAGTGTGTGGGAGAAGGGAGTGTTTGTGGGGAGGGGAGTGTGTGTGGGAAGAAGAGGAAGGTATGTGCGGGGAGTAAAATCCAGCTAGCTAAGTGACTGGAATCAGCCACAAAAAAGTGTAGCTCCCAAGGCTAGTCACTAGCAGACCTTATCAAACTCATCAATGCAGATGACTCCTCTATCAGCCAGCACCATGGCTCCTGCCTCCAGCCGTCTCTCTCCCGTCTCCTGGTCAGTTGTCACGGCTGCAGTGAGCCCTACACCCGAGGACCCCCGGCCAGTGGTGGTGACTGCTCTGGGAGCAGCATGCAGGACATAGCGCAGCATCTGAGACTTGGCCGTGGAGGGGTCACCGATCAAGAGGAGATTGATGTCCCTGCGTGGATGCATGTCACAAATGACAGTGACGAATTACATCATGCTAACAGCGCATGTGGGCGGTTCAAGTAAAACTCAAACTTCATGTCACATGACTCAAGTTCTATTAAAATTGAGGTTTACAGCAATGGAAAGACTCACAGGTTATTAAAGTTGCTTTTCTTCACCTACAAATGTGCAGGTATATTACTAACTAGTATATATATTACCCAGTGGGTGTTAGCCACACCCACCTTAATTGGCACGTGATTCTATGAATATCATTAATATTTGAATTTTACTTGAACCACTCACACATATAATATGAAAGAAAACAAAGGATAGGGCAGGGGGAGGAAATATCAGAGATTTCACAGTTTACTGCCAATAGTAGCCAACATCCATTGCACATTTACATGCTCTCTGGGCTTTTTAGTCACAAGATTGACTCATTTGGCCGACAGTCAATCACTGAAGATGGAAAAATTCTGGGTAAATGCTATCCAAGCTTGGAGGTTGAAAGGATAAACTTCAGCGAAGATTGTGGCTCCAGTAGATGGGTCACTGTGCTGTCGGTCATGTGTGTTCGGGCTGCAGAACATCATGCTAGTGTGCTGCTATTGACACACACAAAGAAGGTAAAAGCTATGATAAGGCACTGTCAAGAGTGAACACAATCAGATGAGCATCGTTCAATAATTCTGTTTATACAACAATCCTCTGGGAGAGTCACACGCTCTTCCTCCCCTCACCCATTCTTATGTGGTCTTGACTCTTTTACGTCCCTTAGCTTACCCACGAAGCCTTGTTCCGTTCTCCAGAACTTTCTCCACACCACCCAGCAGCATGCAGAGAACAGCCTTTTTGATGTATTCATGTCCGTGGATGGACGGTGCCAGGGATTTTGCCAGGAGCTCAAAGGGGTTGTGACGAGGGTTTTTACTGAATCGTTTGATCTTTGCAACATCCCTTGCAGAGAACAATGGAGCAACCTCCTTGCTGAGGACAATGACATTGCAGGCCAGGAGGATGGTCCGGAATGTGCCAGATGTGTAGCCAGAGCGCTTGGAGGGGAGACAGCGAAAAGTACCAACCACCTGGACCCTGTCTCCCGGCTAGGTGGGGTGGGTGAGTGGGGGGTCAAGTGTGTGGGGGGGAGGTGAGAGATACGTGTGTGCAGAGTTGAGTGTGTGAGGGGGTGAGGAGTGAGTGGTGTGAAGGCTGAGTGTGTGTGGGGGTGAATGGTGAGTGGTGTGAAGGCTGAGTGTGTGTGGGGGTGAAGGGTGAGTGGTGTGAAGGTGAGTGTGTGTGGGGATGAAGGTGAGTGTGTGTGGGGATGAAGGTGAGTGTGTGTGGGGATGAAGGTGAGTGTGTGTGGGGGTGAAGGGGAGTGGTGTGAAGGTGAGTGTGTGTGGGGATGAAGGTGAGTGTGTGTGGGGATGAAGATGAGTGTGTGTAGGAATGAAGGTGAGTGTGTGCAGGGTTGAGCATGTGTGTGTAGATATGGGTGGGTTAGCCTTGTACCCAGGCTCTTGGTACCCACCGAGAGCCTGGGTACAAGGCTATGGGTGGGTGTGAGTATGGGAAAGGGAACAATGATTGGAGTTAAGAATAGTAATACAACACAGGTACACAAAGGTCAGAGTTCACATACCTTGCACTGGTCCACCAAGTCACCGTCAAGGATGATCTCAACAGAACGAGGGAGCTGTCCTGCTGGAGCTTTCTCTGGCATCTCCTGGATGGTGAGGGTCTGGTGGTCTCGGTAGACAGACAGACCAAACTCTGTTTCCAGGGGATTCCCCTCCTCATCCTGGTGGGAAAGGAAGACAAAAGATGGTGGAGGAGGAGGAAGAAGAAAAGAGCTCATTTTAGTGATGACAGTGAAACTGGTTAAACTGTTTCATACTTTGGTTGGATAGACACCGCTGGTAGGAAAAGGCTCAAGGGAAGTAAGGTCTGTGTATTTCCTCTCTATGGTCTTCTTGGTTGCAGGACAGTAGTGCACACTCTTCACCACCTTGGGACGCACCAGCGAACCTGTGTGTTACCATGGCAACAACAACTGGTCAAACATGCTTGATTGATGATGGTGGGGTCAGATTGGACTTACACACTGTGACGATGCCCTCCACACACACCAGGTTGCCAAGGTAACGAGCAGAGAGGGTGCGAGGGGTCACATGCTTTGAGCCAAAACTACAAAAGTGGAGAAGAGATTCTGGCATGGAGGACTCAGCTTACTAATAGAGAGGCTTGTGGGAGGTACCGAGAGCACATAAGAACGGGCTAGAGAAGAGGGTGTAACTCCAAACCGGGTGGATTTTACCGCGAGTACTAAAAATAGTAACACGTACTGCGCAACTGCGCATAGACATAAGCCGTTGTTGCTAAGCACGTGACCGGTTGTTCTATTTTTAGTACAGTTCAATAATTTAGACCGGACTACGGGCTTCTATTGGAGTTACACGCTCTTACTCAAGCCGCCTGTTCTTATGCGCTCTTGGAGGTACGTTAGAGTAGCTTTACCTTCCTTCAAAGCCAACATTAAACTCTTCAAACTGTTTGGCAAATGCATCATCCACCGTGAGCACAAACTCTTTGATGGCACGCTGTGTGAAACAGTGAGGGATATATAAGTGTAGGAGGATGGTAGGAGTGAGTGAGGGGTGAGGGATGAGAGGAGTAAGGAGTGAGGGATGAGGAGTGAGAAGAGTGTGGAGTGAGGGATGAGGGGTAAGGAGTGGGGGATGAGAGGGGTGAGGAGTGAGGGATGAGAGGAGTGTGGAGTGAGGGATGAGAGTGAGGAGTGAGAGATGAGAGGAGTGAGGAGTGAGGATGAGAAGGAGTGTGGAGTGA
The DNA here is from genome assembly GCA_949130485.1 of Agelas oroides. NCBI lineage: Eukaryota > Metazoa > Porifera > Demospongiae > Agelasida > Agelasidae > Agelas > Agelas oroides. The sequence goes on along the minus strand of OX422186.1, from coordinate 9,348,859 downwards.
GGGATGTGAGGAGTGAGGGATGAGGAGTGAGGGATGAGAAGGAGTGAGGATGGGAGATGAGAAGAGTGTGGAGGGAGAGATGTGAGGAGTGAGGGATGAGAGGAGTGTGGAGTGGGAGATGAGAGAGTGTGGAGTGAGGGATGAGAAGGAGTGTGGAGTGAGGAATGAGAAGGAGTGAGGAGTGAGGAATGAGAAGGAGAGAGGAGTGAGGATGAGAAGGAGTGTGGAGGGAGAGATGAGAAGGAGTGTAGAGTGAGGGATGAGAAGGAGTGAGGAGTGAGGGATGAGAAGGAGTGAGGAGTGGGGGATGAGAAGAGTGTGGAGTGAGGAATGAGAAGAGTGTGGGGCATGTGGAAGAGTTGGTATGGAAAAGTGAGTGATGTGTGTGGGGAGAAAGGAGCCCTTGTTTTAGACCATGCTCTGACCTGGAATGCTAGCAGTTCCAAGTGAGATTCATTTAGCAACCTGTGGAGAGTGTGTGATAGAGAAAAAGTGAGAGAAAAGAGAGGAAGAGGGGCAATCCACGTACCGGTACTTCTAGTCTCCATAGAAACCATTCTGCATGGAACAATATTATTCAGCCCCAAAGTCAGAGACCATAATGGGTCCATTCCAGCTACCCAGCATATTACCCACGGCACATCACTTAGCTGCTATAGATTACACAGTGGTACCTACTGTGTAGCACGGGTGGCATTCTTGCGTCTGAGATCGTTGATGTTCACAATGAGGCGGTGGGAGTGGCTTCGGACCATCTCCCGCACCTTGTCCCGGTATACCCCCTGGTCTTCCTGTGTGTGTGTGTGTGTGTGTGTGTGTGTGTGTGGGCATGTGCTCACACATATTATGCCTTCGCTACCATGATAGCGCAAGACAAGTAGGGGTAGCCTGCAAGCCACACTCTTTGCAAAAAAAAAAATGAAAGGGTTAATAGTCATACTGCAACCATAGGGTTTGTCCTGAGACTATGGTTCAATGGGAGGAGAAGGTAACTGCAAAAGCATAACTGTACAGCTAGAGCATAAATGCCATTATAAGGTAACATCCAGTACTAATTCAAGGGTTGCTGTACTGTAGCAAGCTTAGCAACAGGGTTATGAAGTACCAGCCCGTATGGGCGCAGCTACAATGTAAATTTATATTTTTGAGACCGCTTAATTTTTCGCTGTACTTACGCCATCGTCCAGAAAGTCCAGGTACTGCCTCTGGTACTCTCTTACATCCTGATCAACGTCCATCTCTTTCAGAGCGAAGGTCGTCCCAACCTGGATGCACGTTTCTGGTGTTTGCCGCCAATTCACGCCAGATCTGACCAATAGAAAACGTTCTACGTACGAGGCGTGGCTCAATCTGCGTTCCAGGGAATTCCCCGTAGTGTAGCTGCTCGAAAAGATGGCGTCCCGCAGAGTGCACGGCTTTGTCCGGGGAAGGGACGTATTGGTGTGGGATGCAGAAGGTAAGGGATCATCTCATACACGGTTCCATCTCGCTGCATGATGCTGAGGTGTGGTTTTATACTGCAGATGCAGTCTGGTTGAGGCGGGAGTGGCGTGTGGTGGGGTCGCTGGTGGGGGCACTTCCCCTCCACCCCCGGCAAAACTCCCAACTGGGGCTTCCTCTTGTCCTGCTGCCAGAGGAGACCACACTCATGAGGGAGGAAGGTTGCCCAACCCTCTGTCTATTTATCCATAAGTGTGTAACCCTTACCCTAACTATCAATCATTCTATCTGTCTGTCTATCGTCTACCTAAGGCATTCTGGGACTGTGGGAGTATGTCAGTCCGGCTCTGAGCAAAAGAGATTGTCAGCTGTTCCAGGAACTGAGGACACAGGATGTTCAAGAACAGGTGCCGTCTCACTCTCACTCACTCTCACTATGACCACCCCCTCACAACCACCTTACACTCAAATGCTGAAATTTGTCTTCTGCAGTGGACTGTGTACCGGTTGCAGAAGGAGAAGCAAAGGGATGAACATCAAATTCAGACTCAAGGACAGGAGGGGGAGGGTATGGAGGAAGACACAGCAAGGAAAAGAGCAAAGCTGGATGACTGCCAGCTGGAAGCAAGTGATGGACATAGAGGAGAGGGTAGTGAGGTGGTGCCTAGTGGGACACATGGCAGCAACACACAGACTCACAGCAAGAGCTCCTTTCCCCCGCACATCTGCATTCACACTGGTACACAATACCCTTTTATGTAGCTTAGTAATTCAGAATATACCCCACCTGCAATGCTCTGCTACATACTTGATCTGCAATCCAGCACTAAAGCACAGTCATACAGACTAGGCTGCATGTATCATAGCCTCATACCCAGGCCGTTTGGTACAAAGCTACATGTATCGTGGAGTGCAGCTGTTTATAATGATTTACTCAGTATTCTGACTTTCTTATATAGTAACAAATTATTTTCATTGTGCTCCATGCAGTTGATCCCAGGACAAAACATTGTCCACAGTGCTTCAGGCCTGCCAAGTGGCTCTTCCCCAACAACACAGCAGAGGTTGTTAGCCTCGTACCCAGGCTGTGTCTTTCTCCTCCCACACGGCCTGGGTATGAGGCTACAGAGGTTGTGTATGTGTGTACCCTGCCACCACCATGCACAGTAGCCTTGTTCCCAGGCCCCGCCCAGCTTTCCGTCACTTACCATACTAATAAGTGACAGAAAGCTGGGCAGGGCCTGGGAATGAGGCTACATGCACAGTTCGTTCAGCCTCATTGCCAGTCCCCACCCAGCTTTCCGTTGCTTGCAGTATGGAAAAGCCTGGGAACGAGGCTACAGTTTGTCATTATTCTCTCATTCTTGATCAATGAGTTTCTCCTTCTAATAGTATACTTAGTTTAGTCCTAGTATAAAGTGCCTATGTCTATTACACCTATTATTTTTGTAATAGGCATCTGGGACAACCAATGAGATTGCTCACATGGCTGTCTACTGAGAAAAAGTTGTAATAGTGATTTGATTGGTCAATGTGCACAGCAGTACACTGATATTGTTTACTTGTAAATTATAGCATAGTTTATAGCTACACTGATATTGTTTCCTGTAAACATTATGGCATAGTTTATAGTATACAAATATAGCTTATACTATACAAGAATATAGTTTACTATTAGCATGTGATAGCACAGTTTACTGTGGTATTTGGGATTAATAGCACTTGTAATGCCCTAAATAGCATGAGGCGAATACTAACAATGACTAGGGAATGAGTGTTTTGCTCTCTGCAGTCACTGAGGTATCGAGTCTTCTGTGATCTCTGGAGAAAGGGTTATCACCTCACAAATGGTCTGAAGTATGGTGGTGACTACCTTGTTTACCCAGGTACTACCAGGCATCCTACATAATAATTTATACAAGGGGTGGTCATTTCTTTACAGGTACAAAAACTACATTTGCAACTGCATGGGATAACAATTTGTGACCACCAAATTTTATTGCAATGATTTTACTGCAAAGCTAAGCCACTGGTGAGTCTGTTGGCTTTTGGAAAAGTTTACTGTATACTTCCATGCGGCTAGGCATGTTAAGTACTGGAGGTATACAGAGCAACATGTGTAAAGTAAGCTGCACCTATTTCCTTGGTATATGTAGGACCATTAGTCACAGTATGCAAGTTGGTACTGTACTTATGAGAGTGACCACCCCACAATAGCCGATCTGCTCTGATATAGTTTATCATCATGTTCAAACAGGAGACCCAGCACTGGTACACTCCCACTATGTTGCTGTTGTGTTGCCATGGCAACAGTCAATCCCGAGCCTGGTGTCTATGGGAAGGCTAGGGTCAAAGGTCAAGAAGAACGTGCTACTGTGTTCAGAAGATGGACACGGCAGTCTGTGTTACTTTACACTGCAGTGGAGTGGTCTGTCATAGCCAACCAGCTAGCTGCAAATAGCCTTGCTCCTAGGCTGCTGATCATTTGCAGTACAAATCTTCCATGCAAATTTTATATTGCTAGCAATTTAATGCTGCCGAAAGAGGCCATTCTCAACCCTAGCCTTGTTCCCAGGCCTTCACCACATACACTTTAATGGTTGCTTCCAGTATACAAATATGGAAGAAGAAGGCCATGTACTAGCCTCGTTCCCAGGCCTTCCCTGGCTCCAGTTTTTGATCACTTGCAGTATGCAAAAACGGAAGGAGAAAGACCCAGAATGCCTTAGGTAGACGATAGACAGATAGACAGAGGCAGACAGATAGAATGGATGATAGTTAGGGTAAGGGTTACACACTTATGGATAAATAGACAGATAGAGGGTTGTCCTCCCTCATGAGGTGGTCTCCTCTGGCAGCAGGACAAGAGGAAGCCCCAGCTGGGAGTTTTGCCTAAGGCATTCTGGGTCTTCTCCCTCCGTTTTTGCATACTGCAAGCGATCAAAAACTGGAGCCGGGGAAGGCCTGGGAACGAGGCTAGCCATGTAAAGTAATGTCAGGTAGACAGAAAGCGGGTGGTGCCTGACAAAGAATCTCAAGACTCTTTCTTGTATTGTCTGGAGGCCAGAACATTTGCAAAAACTGCATCAATACCACTCGCCATTTGGCACACTTAAGACTGGTCAAAGTAAAGTTTGAATAACAGTCAGGCACTGTCTGCTGCATGTATACATGATGTTACATAACATTAATTTATAAGATGAGGTCATACCAAATCCTTGAGGTGGCAAACACCTGGAAACAAGACTAATTCGACCCTTATGCTATATAAGACAGGTCTTTACATACCAAATCCTTGAGGTGGCAAACACCTGGAAACAAGACTAATCCGACCCTTATGCTATATAAGACATAGCTATGCACACCAAACCCATCTATGCTACCAAACCCATCTATGCACATATAATACATACAACTACATGCAATGAAGTATGAAATCCTTGAGGTGGCAAACGCCTGGAAACAAGACTAATTTGACCCCTACACTAAGACGTAGTATGCACACCAAACCCATCTATGCTACCAAACCCATCTATGCAACCAAACCCATCCATGCTACCAAACCCATCTATGCTACCAAACCCATCTATGCTACCAAACCCATCTATGCACATATAATACATACAACTACATGCAATGAAGTATGAAATCCTTGAGGTGGCAAACCCCTGGAAACAAGACCCCTATGCCAAGACGTAGCTATGCATACCAAACCCATCTATGCACGTCTAATAGTACCCCTACAATGAAGTACGAGTGAAAATCTGAATGGCACTGCAATGAAATAGCCACACACACAGTAAAATTAAGCTACATGTATAACATATGCAGGTGCTAATTTCACCTTTGTAATACATAGAGTAAATACTATCATGTGCATGTGGTGTGTGGGGGACGTGTTAGTCCATTTTGAGGTTCCGGTATATGTAGCGTACAAAAGTGAGTGAGGCAAAGAAGGAGACAGATCCAAGCATGAGGAAGAAGACGTAGCAGCCTAGGAAGGTGTAGCCAAAGAACTCCACGGTCTGCAGTGTGCCGTACATGTGTGAGCGCTTGTAGTAGTAGAAGAGAGCATAGCCAAACACAAAGAAACCGGTAGACCTGTGGTGGGGGATGGTGTGTGCGTGTGTGTGTGTGTGAATCAGTGGTCAAACATACACAGACTCTTTTGGCAACACAAAGGTAGTCCAGAAACCGGACCCTCAACAATCAGATAGTAGGGCCACATCAATAGGCCGGGGATGAACATCAGAACATATCCTGGGACTAGCCTCGTTCCCAGGCCATTCCCGCCTCCAGTTTTGATCGCTTGCAGTATAAAAACGGAGGGGAAGGTCTGGGAGAAAGAGTCACGTGCGTGACGTCAGGTAGAGGGGGGCGGTGCCCGATCGTTATAATTCACAAACTTTGCGTTGATCAGCCTCGAGTCTACCAAACAACGAGCTGTATTGACGCTGTCTTTCGAATGTTACAGTCTCAAGTTCTTGGACAAGATATTACAAGAAGGACCTCGAGATTCTTCGTTGGGCACCGCCCCCCTCACGTCTACCCTCACGTCTACCTGACGTCACGCACGTGACTCTTTCTCCCAGGCCTTCCCCTCCGTTTTTATATTGCAAGCGATCAAAAACTGGAGGTGGGAACGGCCTGGGAACGAGGCTATCCTGGGACCTCATAGCTTTCTTGAGTCTCGTTCCCAGGCCCATTCGAGAAATTGGTCTCTGATTTTCAAACAGGCCTGGAAGTGAGGCTAAGCATTCTTATGTGCAGAAATGCTAACAAAACATCTTGCAACCAGCTGTTTTGCTTTGTTGAGCATAGCTTGATTATTCAACTTTACACACGTCTACCATACTTATTGACCATACCTTCCTTTTCAAAGGTCTGGTTCTGAGACTAGCATGGGGATCAGACCTGCCATCAGGAACTGTAACCATTAAGAGAGACCGGTCAGTTTCCCCCACTCACCCTGATGAGAAGATGGACCTCCACCACCAGCGGTAGTCCTCTGTGGAGAGCTGAAAGTAGGTCAGTGCGACAGAGATGCAAGCAGTGACGCTGATGAGAATCAGGAAGACCACCAGGAGAATCCCATAGAGGGTGTACGCTTCACGACCCCATACCGTTGCAAAGATGTAGTATAGTTCCACAGATATTGCACTGATGGAGGGGGGAGGGGAGGTGGAAGGGGAAGGGGAGGTGGAAGGGGAGAATAGGAAGGAACAATGAACCACACCTAGCAATGTTATACCAAGTCACCCACTGCACAGGACATGTCAGTACAATAGGGATGTGTGTGTATGTGAGAAGATATAAAGCATGGAGAGATGGGGAGGTGAGTGCAAGGCGAGGCCAAGCATAGAACACGAGGTGGAAAGATGCTCCTGACTAGTGGTATGCTGGCAAGCTTCAGTGGTCAGGGGCACTGCAAAGTAGTATATAGGTGTGTCAATGCTGGTAGTCTATGTTTGCAGTAGACATTTTAACTGTAGATCAATCTTCTCAATATTTTGATGAGCTGCTTCACATGAAGGGTGTATGTGTCTTAGTGTGACGTGGACGTGAAAACTTGTAGGCCTTGGTAGATTATGCTAGCATAATTTTGGGAATAATAGGTGCTTCTGAGCATCAAGAATTATGCTGGGATAATAGCCTAAGGTCAGATCAGATCCCATTAAGAAGTTACTTTTGTTCACAGCAAGAATTTTCTTTGGGAGGACTACGTACAACTTTCAGTAATGCTAGAATACAATCACCGAGAAAGGCCTAACTGTAACCACTTTTGGATCGTCATTTTGTATATACATACGAACGTGTGAAATTCAGTTAGCATAATTGAGAATAATAGGTGCATTGAAAAGAATAATAGGTAAAAATTATGGGAATAAAAGAATAGAATAATGGGTAGAAGTTGGAGCATAATCTACCAAGGTCTAGTGAGAAGACATCAACAAGCCAATATCCAGCTAGCCTACAGTACAATGGAGAAATGAGAACACACTATTTGAGACACTGACCTGAATGGTAGAAATCCTCCAATTGCCATATGCACAGTCATGCTGCGGTACCAAGGGGAGGGAGGGATCTCTCGCGCAATGTTCTTAGTGCGACATGGAGCATCAAAGCCACCAGCCTTGTTCTTGCCAAGAATACCACCTAGAACTGTCAGTGGAAATCCAACTGTGGGGGGGGGGAGGAGGAGTTATATCGGTGGAAGTAGGGTGCCATTCCTTTCTGCAAGCTTTTGGTCATACCTTAAAATTGTTATCACGCTTCCTTAACCCCCCTCCTGCTACATGACCCTTTCTCAAATGTTACAAAAGTAATGACCCCTCTCTCACGTTACAAGATCATTTACCCCCCTTCATCATGTCACACAACCACTGTCACATGACGGGACTCACCGATAAGCCAGATGAACAAGATGAGAATGATGGTGGTGAAGGGGAGGGCCTGAGTGGAGTTGTGGTACCAAGCAACTGAGTTGACGAGGCTCCACACAAAGAAGAACGGTACTGCAAACAGGCTTGCCGTGAGGATCACGTTCCAGACCCAGTTGTGGCCGCCCAGCTTCCGGAATAGGTTGGCCGAGACAAAACCGGAGACACAAGAGGTAAAGGCATAGAGCAAGATGGCTGCTGAGTTCATGGAGTGATGTCTGGAGGGGAGTGGGAGAGAGGGGGGTGGAAAGGAGGGATGTGAATAGTTGTACAGTGAAAGCAGACCATGAAGGGCGGACTGTAGTCCCACCTGTGCACGTTGAACATGCCCATCAGAGCCATCAGAATGATCGAGACAGACAGGGCAAGAAACTGACTTCCATTTCCTATAGAGAGGGAACAAGCGACATGAATCCACTCACATGGTAGCATTTGCGTTACTATGTGTTTCTGGAGGTAACCTAGTAACAAGCATGTCTGTAAGCTATTGGTGTGCAGCCTTTAGTGAATACCATCTTTGCAAACTGTTGTTGAATTAGGCACTTGTAGCCTGCCTTCCCTAGCCTCGTTCTTTGCTGTGGGTTAGCATGAGTGTTGCAAACAAGTATGGAAATTTACTGTAGCGATACTTCGCTGCTGGGCACTTCTACTCCATCTTGCTAGAGCCTCTCTCACTCGCCTTGGGTGCGGTTGGAGAAAGAGTCTAGCATGAGGGGCTGGAGAAGCCCCCCTCCAGGAACATCTTTTTCTAGCATTAGTTGTTGTTGGGGAGGGGGGGGGGGGGTGTCATCAGGCTCCCTCCCACAGCAATAATGACATGTTACCCTTTCACCCTTTCTCACTAGCAACAATTAAAAGTTGGGACCTCCTCCCCACTGCAACAACTAAAGGCCTTAGAACCCTAGTTATCTAATTCACATTTAAAATCCACTCAAACATCTGCTTAACATTTTTGGAGTCAAAGACCCCACCCCACCATATGATACTACCTGGATTGTGAGTCTGTATACATTATATGAAGGGACTCGTATAGTTTACGTATGATACCTGTTACGATACCCAACTCCACACGATACTACCAGTATGATATGTGCCTAATTATGAGCCCAAAGGCTTTAGCCTGACATTTCGAGGTATGATGGCTGCCTATGCTGGAATGATAATATATGCGTGAGTGAGAGCCCATACATGCAATAAAAATTCCTAGCCTGATATTTTCCTGTTATGTATTTCCAAGTATGATACCTGGTCTGTGATGTTACCAATGAATGATGTAAGGTTAGACCACTCTGGACTTAAGCCCTTCAAATGTATTTTTTCTCTAGCAATGATAATTTATGGGACCTCCCTCCCTAGCAATGATTCGAAGTGGCAACATGTACCTATCACAGCACACAGCAGGCTCTTGTGGGGAGGGAATCGGAAGACATCCGTATTGATGATCTTCCAGCCGTAGTCATCTTGGTCCAGCTCATCTGCCTCATCGTCTGCCAGGTTGTACCGTGCAAAGTCATTGCGCAATACTCGCATCTGTGTGTGTGTGTGTGTGTAGGTTCTGTCACTGATAGAACATGAAGAAGAGGAGGAGCAGCTACCCACCAGAATGAGAACGACAAAGCCAAGCAGCAGGCAGACCAACACCACAGAGTTGATGATAGACAACCAGTGAATCTGCAAGACAAAGATAACAGGAAACAAAGTATCAAGCTAGCCGGTCTTGTGGCTGTGAGACAAAATCTGGCAGTGGACTGAGAATGGAGCTAGTATAAGCATCTTAGTCTCGGTCCCAGACCAATCCCAGTATGGATTGGTTTCAGTATCACACACTGGACGAGGTCTGGGAGTGAGACTACAAGCATCTTTGACTACCAAATCTTGGACACCAATACAGTCTCCCTGCCTAACCCCCCCCCCCGTGGTACTTTTGTATGGACACTGTCTCCTTACTATCCAATCAGCTAAGTGCACTGATTGGACAGTAAGCTAGCTTGCACTGTGCACACACACACCTCTAGTGTCTTGGGAAAGAACACTTGTTGCCTGGTGTTCCTCTCTGAGAATGGGAGGCTGGGATGGGTGAGGGAGGGAGAGAAGAATGAAAGAAGTGATGGCCACAAGACAGAGAGTTTTAACTGCAGGTTAGAGCTTAGCCTCGTATCCAGGTTTATTTCCTCTTTCTATGCACAAGAAAATTAGCCTTGTCCAGTTAGAGCTTGCAAGGTCAACTTCAGTTGAACAGTTCAATGTTTGGTATATAGATGTCTGCAAATTACTTACTTTGTGTGGAACCATCTGGCACTGTATGTGAATGTGACCTTCAGGGGAACCTCAACATCGTTCAGTGGTAGGGGCGTGACCCCCATTGTACTAACATTAGCTGTTATCACCTGTCGTGAGTTGGGGGGGAGGAGGAGAAGGAATGGGAGGGAGAGATAGGGAAAAGGGAGAGTGTGCCAGTGTGTGTGTGTGTGTGTGTGTGCATGCTTGACCTCGGCTTTATATAGACTCAGTTACTCAAAGAGTAAGAGTCTTGAATCGTACTAAAATGGAAGATGAGACAAACTGACCTGCAGTGTGATCATCATGCATGCACTACAGCACAGTTCCATCTCTCCCCTCCTCGTTCCTCACCTGGTCTCCATTGTACTCAAAAGCAAAGTGAAGATGTGTCCACAGGTAGGTCTTGTGGTTGTGAGGGAGGAAGGTGCCTTCTTCAAGGTGTCCTATGAACCCTCGAATAGGGAGGTCATCTGGGTGTGTGGGTGTATGTGTGTGTAAGGGGACATATTGTGCATAATGTTTCATACAGTGTAATATCAGGATGTTTTCGATTCTGCTGCAAATACTAGTACTGTGGTTTCTGCTGTTACTGGTTGATGAAAACTCACAACTGAAGACAAAGTCACAGCACATGCATGCACTCACCAACCGACACACTCCTCTACATACAAGCTGCACGCTCACCGTAGACAAACTCAAAGTAGTAGAGATCTTCAATGGCCTCCTGGAACTGGGCCACATCCCTTCCTTTCAGATCCCGAGAACAGAGCTGCTTCCGATCAAAGGATTCTTGAGTAGAGGGGGGGATGAAAAGGAGTCAATAAAGTATATCCTAATTAAATACCTATGTTGCCCCCTATATAAGAGAACATACATTCTAATAAGTGCCCACCGTACCTCATTCAATTGTAACTCACGTTACACTATTATTTTACCTCTGAAATTAATTTCATAGACAGAGACAGCCATTCTGTCCCCATCCAGCACCTCCCCTAGTGTCAAGCTACGGTGTTCAATCTGTCATGTGGTGCATGCGTGTATTGAAAAGGAGGGGGGTGAGAAGATCGAGAGATAGTTACTGTCACAGTTTCAGGTCGCCATATGCTGTTTATGTTCACCAACCTTCTCAGGGTGGCACACAGGCAGGGAATAATAGTGATATGTCTCCTGGGGGTTAAAATACGGCCCTACTTTGTTCACATACAGAGTGATCTGTGGAGGACAAAATCATACCTCAGTCATACTGTGGTCAACAAGTCTATTCTACTTATACTGGCGCCTGGCATCAGCCTAGTATGTGTCTGCCCCATCATGTCCCTTCAATCCCCTAGTCCAGACCACCCTTCACTCTCACTCAAGATCGCTGCCAACTTGCCTGCTGTCCATCCTTGTAGTGAGCTGTCAGAACCGACGGAAGTAAGAGAAGCGATAACAACGCTAAATCCACAGGTAATCGCATTCTGCTTCTAGATCCTGACACTAGCTAGCTGTTAGGGAGGGCGTTGTTTAGAATAGCTACCTGTTCAACGCATGCGCAACGGATTGAAGGGCCGGTTGGGGGGAGGGCAGGGATAAAAAAATTCATGAAATTAGCCTCAACGGGCCTGTGATCTTTTTACATATTATCACAATGCTGCTCTGGTCCTTGTCTTTGCTTTTTCAGCCTCTTCCCAGATTGTCACACCATCACATGTGCACACTTTCTTTGTGTTTTGGAACAATCCAGCAGATCGGGCTATAATCCCACACATCACTCTGCGTGTGTGTATGTATGTATGTGTACAATATATATATATATATATTTGTAGGGTAGCCGACACATCATAAATTGACAGACAGCAGACAGATCAGAAATTAACTCAATCAAGTGGGTATGCAGGGGTCCAACGTACCCCACAGGAAAGAAGGCTATAGCCTCATTCCCAGCCTCTCATACCCCTAAATTCCAATTTAAAAAGAAAACTAGATGTTCTTACTCACCTGTTCTCCAGTTGTGAGGAAGAGGGTGTGCAACCATGCACAACCATAGAACGACCAATCACATCCCAGACCTTCAACTGCTCTGATACTGTCTGGAATGTGGCCTTTCCCATTCTGTCTGCAGCAACTGTGGCCATGTGCCCAGCCACTGTGCTATCAGGTGTGGTATACATATCACCACAGCTTTGGGGAAGGGGGAGAGGAGGGAAGGAGTATATAGAAGAAAGGGAGACAGAAATGGGTAGGGAGGAGAAGGTAGGGGTGAAAAAAGAAAAGGAAGGGAGGCAGAGACGGGGGTGGGAGGAGGATTCAAGGAGGAAGGGAGTCTCCGACACTCTACTCACCTTGCACATCCCTCGGAGAGATCCCCGTATTGGTGCACTTGGATGGCATGTTGGCCTGGTGTGAGGCCATCCACTGTCCCCTCCACCACGCACTGCTCTGGAGTCACCTGCACCATCCTCACCAGCCCCCTCACCCCTCCGCCTCCTTGCAGTATAGCTACTGCTGCACCATGGTGGGATGAGGAAGGGGCTATGTGTGTGTGTGTGTGTAGAGGAGGTCTTACATAAGTAGCATTGTTCCCACCCAACTTCACATTACTTGCAGTTTAGTTAGTCTCGCACACCAGCCATTCTTTGTGTATTTCCTGAAAAATATGGCTGGCTTGTGAGACTAGCTTGTGGTACTAAGAGGTCCCTGGATTTCCATACTGCAAACAACGGAAGCTGGATGGTGGTGTGGGAACAACACTAGGTCTTATACAGCTTGTTCAACATGAACGCCATGCCACTGTACTACCCTCACCCTGCTGCATATTTCCCCCATACCCTCTGAACACCACCAGTCTCCCAGTTGCCTCAAGGCGTTCCTGCACTGTGCCCGAAGGTAGGCTAGTCTCCACCATCACCAGTTCCTCTGGCAGACTCACATATACACTCCTTACACCTGCACATCATCACAACTCTGCACTCATAATAGGATATGAATCTTCTACATTCCATGCTATTATCTGTGTGCGTTACTACTGTTGCGTTCAAACGTGCCTTGCACATTCTCTAGTGATTTTTTTACTGCATCAACACAGCTCTGGCACGTCATGCGCACAGCAAACTCCATCTGAGTAAGTAGTATATATGTAGGACGATGTGTCCGATTGTCAGTTTCCACAAACATACTATAGGCTGCAGCTGACTCGTCCTGACCTTGGTGAAGGGAGGCCCATCCGGTGGTGCGCTTGCTGCCATCGTATTTCCATGCTCTTGATTTAGTCTCATTCCCAGACCCACCCCAACGGCTTGGAAGCGAGACTACGCCCCCATCTCCACACTGGATCGCGTTCATACTTCCCTAGCTTTCCATACCTCCAGTTTTGACCACTTAGAAGTCTACCTCTACACCTCTACCTGTATGCCCAAGTATAGATTGCATGTGTGTGTAATGTATGAGGCACATGCATGCATGCGTGAGACAGATAATGCTATGGTTTGACATAGTTCTTGGGAGTTGAAAAGTCTGTCATTGGTTTGCCGCCTACGTTGCATGTGCCAACACCCACCTGTGTACAATAAAAGACAGAGAAGCATGGAACAGCTACTACATACGAGACCCATCTACATACATAACTATTGTAAAGTGCACTTGTGAAAGTAGTCTACCTTTCCTTGAAGAGATTCTGGAACTGCAAAAATACTTCTCTTTTGTTTGCTGTTTATTGGGCCACCACGTTGTCTTGAAGACTGTGGGCAGGGAAGAGGAGAGTGGGGAGAAAGGAGAGGGGGGGGAAGGTGACTACGTAAATTTTTAGGCAGCATACTCAAACGGCTCAAACCTTCTGAGTAAAATGTTTCCATCTCTGTTTCTCATGCTCTCTAAACTCTCCAATCTCCTACAAAACGGAAAATTTCCAGTAACGTACACATTCATAAATGGACACAGAGTCTATAATAAATGTACTGCACGCAGGGTCTTACACACATCTGTACCTGCAGTCTAGCAAGCTTTTTGGTAGCCTTCTTCTTCTTGTATTCCTTTAGTTGTTCTCTCACCTTCCTAAAAGACACAGTACAAATCCATTAGTATCCTTGCACTACGAGTGTACACCTACGTCTGTGTCAATATATTTTCAGTGCCTTCTCAGTTGGCTTCTACGTGAATGGAAAGAAGATTTTCTGTTTCCTAATATTTTGTTGCTTGTTAGAGTAGAAGGCTACGTCATCATCCGCTTTCACATTGTGCAGGTCAGCTCACTTGGGCATTGATCCCCCCTGCAGAGCTTTCCTTAGCCTCTTCCTCCCCTCTCCTCCCTCATCTTCATCCCACCCCTGAGGTTTGAGATCTGTCACCTGCAGGGAGCACCACAACAGACATGTCAGATCTAACACTGCAGAAAGTTTGGGTATTCATAATAGCTTACCACGAAATGTCTCAGATTTACAGTGCAGGTATCTTATTGCATGAAAAGACATTTGCTTTTTCAGTACTGTAATTTTGTAGCAACTGTATACAGTCGAACCCCTCTTAAATGAAAGGCACTGAAGTGCCAAACCCTCGGCGCAGCAGTGCATGTGATTGTACTTGTGTGTTGACTAGAATCGATCACTGTCTCGTGAACAATAGAAGCTGTCATGCTTGCCAGATGTGTTTGGTTCTGTTCTTACTTGTGCAAAGTCTGCTCACGTGTTTCATCAGAAGCTCTCTTACTCGTTTTGCGGACTTTGTCTCTCTCTTTCCCCACTAATAACCCGTCCTCAGACAGTAAGGCTTTTCTATGTTTCATTGCGTTCTCAGGCTCCCCAACAGCAGTACACTGTGCTTTCCTTTCTTCGATGCGAAGGCATGGCCACAGTCACAAACTGATCTCTTCACGTGCACAACGGTATTACACTGTGCACATACCTTTCTCAGACGCATAGTGCACTACGGTATTACACTGTGGGCATACCTTTCTGAACCTCTCGTAAAAGACAGTCACAAACGTTCGACGGAAAACACTATACCGCGTGCTCCAAGTCACGTGATCACATTACCGCTACGTACGTGTTACGGAGAGGTATACGGAAACATTGCACGTGAAGAAAATGGCTGACTTAGTACGGTATACATAAGTTTATAACGCTTCTAACTTTTGAACTAAGCAATTTTAGAGAAAACGGCTTTTTAATTTTACTGCATTTTCCACGCTGTACCCGCTGATACCTCTTGTTGGACGCCTAAAGGCGCGAGAAGGCAGAGTAGAGAAAACGGACAGACAGACAGACACACAGGACAACTACCGGAACCCTCGCTGCACATGCGCGCCGAGGGTTAATGATAAGGACACTTAACAAATCCCAACCTCAAACCAATGTGTAATATCCCTCCCCCCTTCCCCCCTACTCAAATAATTATGCTATCAGGGCGGCTCCATTGTATACCTACCAAAATCTACTCTGGTGAGAATGCATTACCTTCACTATCACAGTACCAAACTCACTCTGGTGAGAATACATTACCTTCACTATCACAGTACCAAACTCACTCTGGTGAGACTACATTACCTTCACTATCACAGTGGTGCCATAGCCATCAAATGTGACTGTACATGTCTCTCCATCCTCTGATAGCATGTCTATCACTGCGTCATAGTATCTGCACGCCAGGGAGGAGAGAGGGGAGACGGTCACAACATAGATATGATGGTAGGTCAAGCTTGATGCTTACTTTGTCTAGCCTCATTCTCAGTGTGAACGACACATCAAAAGGAAAGGCACACATTTTGGTATTGCAAACCACATAGGGCAGTGGCCTGGGAACGGAAGCTACAGTTTGTCAGGTTGTCTCTACCTATGGGGTGGCGCCCACTATAAGCTCTTCCTATGGGATTGACTGCCTACAGTGGCTATCAAAATCTATGGGCAGGACAAGATTTGTTCCACACCACAGTCTTGGTTACTAGGCAACATAAATGACTTTCAGCAGCACAAGTCAGCATCACTTCTGTAGAACAGTCAAGTTTTCTTACTTTCCATTGTCAGCCCAGACAGCTCTGCATGGGTCACCTGACTTCCAGTCGTAGGCCAGCGCAGACTTCTCCTTCTTCTTAGGCTGTGCATTCAACATACACAAATTAAACAAAACAGTCATTCTAATTCACTGTGTATCAGCTGAACGTCTGTAAGTAATAATTAAGTTAGGGCAGCAAACCTCTGGCGCTAGTTCAACAAGCTCTGTAGTGAGTTGTATGACCTCCTGTTGATGGGAGAGAGAACAGAAAAGTGAGGAAGATGAAAGATATCAGTTAATCAATGTTTTTTGTTGTGTCCCTAGGACAGCAGGCTGCTTTGGCCCATATGTATGCAAACATAGATAGCACACTGGCTTCCTTACCAAAAGATCAGTTTTAAGTTTTAATAACTCTTCGTTCTCTGGATCGTTGGTGAGAGCAGCCTCAACCTGTGGGTGTCAAAAATTCACCAGTTCACCGGGAGTATGGATAATTTACAAACGACCCACCACAGTCATTCCTGTACACTGTCACAAGCAACACTAATACAGTTTGGCCTAACGGCTTCCTCACCTGATGTAGCTGGGCTTCAGAGTTGGCCAGGTTCTCCTGTAGCTGCTTGCTGTTTGCTGTTGCAGTCGCCATTTTCGAAATTTAAAAATGTTTCTGTACCGTATAATTAGAAATCAATATGACGTCATGAGTATTAAGGGATTTCCCATCTTGCCAAAGCGCCTTCAGCGGGTAAGATCATGTCGATCCCTCCAAGGTGGCTGAATTGTCCGAGAAAGGGCAAGATCGTTGCAGGTATGCACGAACACGTGGATTTATTTGCAAGCGTTCTCTATGACACACTCAGCAGCATAGAACGATGTAGTCTCGGCCCAGCCCCCTTTCCGAAAGGGGGCTGGGCCGAAATACTTTTGTCTCCGTCTATAGTAGCTGTCTCCAAAGCCTCCTACCCAGACCTTTTTATTTTTCATAGTGGATATGAAGCTACACACCGTGTAGTTGGTCTTAACATAATTTACATGTTTCTCCCCTATTCTTGTGTATACAGATTCTAGCTCACAAGCTACAGCTAGACCCATTTTTTGTGGAAGTGGGTCTGGCTTGCGTGACTATCCAGATTTGTGCATGAAAGTCTGCCTACATGACTACCATACCTCATTCCCCTTCTCTGCACTAACACACATTCTCAGGTAAATTTATTCCCTTCAAGACTCCCCTCAGTTCGCAATATGACCCCCAGATCCCAGATGGAAGCCAGTTCGATATGCCTATGCTGGTGGGGTATGTGCAGTCACTGGGGATGAAACTAGGCATGGTGGTAGACCTCACCAAGACAGATCGATTCTACGACAAGAGGGAATTGCAGCAGAAGAACATTGGTCACTACAAACTCAAGTGTGAGGGGTACGTCTATCAAAAGATAATGTCATCTGGAGGGCTGTAGGAGAGTTTACATTTGGATTTCTTGTGTTCTTTATTTGGCTTGTGCAGCAGGGTGCTCAATTGCAAGTTACACGACATAATATATTTTTTGTTGGCTTCTGTGACTGCAGAATCATAGCCTCACTTTGTGCACATCTTTTCTCTCAGGTTTGAAGAGGCCCCCACCATGCACCAAGTGAACACGTTTAACCACTTTTGTGTAGCATTCTTTAACGAACACCCAGGGGAGGTCATCGGTAAGTACTAGTCAGTTAGCCTCGTTCTCAGACCATTTAACAGCTTGGGAATGAGGCTAACCTTGAAGTCAACCTGATGTCAGACCATTAACTTGATGCGGTATTACCATTGATTCCCAGCAATGGAAGGTAACATTGGAGCCTCTCTCTCTCTCTCTCTCTCTCTCTCTCTCTCTCTCTGATCACTCCAGGAGTGCACTGTACCCATGGTTACAACAGGACAGGGTTTCTCATAATAGCTTACCTGGTGGAGATTGAAGATTGGGGGTAATAAGCTCATGGTGGGGAGAGGGAGGATGCAGTAGCAGCATAGAATCACTAGCCTTGTCGCCAGCCCTTCACTGCCTCCAGTATTTGGTTGCATGCAGTATGCTAATACTGAGTGTTATTTGCATATGATCAAAGATTGAAGGCGGAGAGAGCTTGGAAATGCAAGTACTTTAACATTTAACCTAACATGAAAGTTTTTTTGTTCTGCTCTGTAGTGTGGAGGCTGCAGTGGCTGCCTTTGCTCAGGTATGTCTTTCCGTGGCCATTTGAATTCCTGGTGGTTTATTTTGGATTACATGGGTGCCAAATCACATTGGTCTACCTGTTAGTTTTTGTAGAGACTTATCACCTAGGAAGTGCATTCCCTGCACTGTCCTTTTTCTGGCCTCATTCCCAAGTTCCATAGCTGTGAGATAAAATCTTGGAGTGGCCTGGGAATGAGGCTACCACTTTTCATATCCAGATGAACTCATTGACAACATAACCCCTTTACCCTATAGGCTCGTCCCCCAGGTATCTACAAACACCACTACCTGGAGGACCTAGCCAATCGTTACAATGATGGGAGTATGGATGGTATTGTCGTGCCTACCAGACCAGAATGGTGCTTCGAGGGGGATGACCCTGGGGGTAGAGAGGATAACGAGGGGGGAGAGGCCAGCAAGGGGAAGGAACCAATGGGAAGAAAGAAAGCAGGCAAAAAGGGCATTCAGAATGAGGTACATGGAACAGTGACATAGCTACTCACAGATACTTAGTACTAGCAACACTCATTACTTGTGCATGCAGCAAAGTCTGTACAAAAGGCATTTGGTATGAGGTAACGATGATGTAATTGTTTTCTGAGTGTTGTGAGTATCATGGTATGTTTATTGCTCACCTTGTTGTCTCTCTCCAATCAGAATGCCAAGTTCATGGAGGGAGTGTCAGGGGTTAGCGTGGTCAGATCCCCCAAGAGAGAGGAGATCCAACAGCAGTGCCAGTACATCCTCAAGTGGGAGCGGTAAGAAAACCAACTGTCCTCTTTTATTCTCCTTCTCCCCCTCTTCCTTTGCCTCTCCTAATATCTTCCCCCTTCTTTCTCTACTCTCTGCCCTTATTATTTAGTTTGCTTCTCCCTGCCCTTATTCTTCTCCTCCTCCTTCCTGCTCCCCCTCTTCTCTCCACCCTCCTCCCCTCTTCCCTCTTCTCTCCTCCCCTCCTCCCCTCTTCCTTCATTTACTACTGCATCATACTATTCACACAGTTCTGGGTTTCCAGGCTCTCAGCCAGTGTCTATGGATGTTCAAAACATTCGCTTGCTCCATGAGAAGCCATACAGAGTCAGCTGGAAGGCTGACGGCACAAGGTAACATAGAAGTGTGTCTGTCACTGTCACAGAATGACATGGCTGCGTATGTATCCACACAGAGAGTTTTAGTCTGAACTACTACTTGTATCTTGGGTCCAAAGTACACAGCATTTTGACCTGCATGTATGCAGTCTTCTTTGGGTATAGTGGATGGTATTGGATACGGTGAAAGAGGGCATAGGACAAACTGTAGGTAGAACAGCTCGAACGTTATTTGACTCCTTCCACTCGACATTGCTACAGTTGGCGTCATGATCCTCTCATCCCCCTGCTCTTCCCCCACCACCACCTCCCCCCATCCTCCAGGTATATGATGTACATCAATGGTCCTAGAGAGGTCTACTTAATTGACAGAGACAACTCAGTGTTTGTAGCTCCCCAGATTGTCTTCCCGGCCAGGAAACGCCCCAGTGACTATGTCAAGGACACTCTTGTGGACGGGGTAAGTCAACGTGTGGGTGCGTGCGTGCGTGTGTTTTAGTCAGCTCCTCTATATTATGTTATGCAAGAATGCAATAAGAATGTGCAGGGAAGATTTTGCAGTATGTTGAAGGCAATTTTGCTCTCAACCAGAAATATAACTTTTTGCTTATTTACCTCATATCATTGTATATTTTTATACTCGTGTTATGTATTGAAGTCACATGACTTTCCTTCACTGTACTCGTGTTATGTATTGAAGTCACATGACTTTCCCTCACTGTACTCGTGTTATGTATTGAAGTCACATGACTTTCCCTCACTGTACTCGTGTTATGTATTGAAGTCACATGACTTTCCTTCACTGTACTCGTGTTATGTATTGAAGTCACATGACTTTCCCTCACTGTACTCGTGTTATGTATTGAAGTCACATGACTTTCCTTCACTGTACTCGTGTTATGTATTGAAGTCACATGACTTTCCTTCACTGTACTCGTGTTATGTATTGAAGTCACATGACTTTCCTTCACTGTACTCGTGTTATGTATTGAAGTCACATGACTTTCCTTCACTGTACTCGTGTTATGTATTGAAGTCACATGACTTTCCTTCACTGTACTCGTGTTATGTATTGAAGTCACATGACTTTCCTTCACTGTACTCGTGTTATGTATTGAAGTCACATGACTTTCCTTCACTGTACTCGTGTTATGTATTGAAGTCACATGACTTTCCTTCACTGTACTCATGTTATGTATTGAAGTCACATGACTTTCCTTCACTGACCACAGGAGATGGTGTTGGACAAGACAAAGGAAGGCATAAGACCGAGATATCTAATATATGACATTGTCCAGTTTGAGGTGTGTGACCTACAGGAGCCTGTTGAGGAAGGGGAAGATATCTCTCTCCTCTGTACCTTCTCCCCTCCCCAGGGTAGTTCAGAAGTGGCACAGTGTGACCACAAGAGGAGACAATTGTGTGTACAGAAGGAGCTGATTGAACCAAGAGATGCTGCTGTAGGCAACACATCCACCCTTAGTACTTGTCCTGCATGCAGTGGGAGAGCATCACTATACATTACCCAAGCAACTGTGACTCGCATTCTGCATTCATGTACACTGTGGCAAGAGTTGGACAAAGGGTTCAACATGAACATGTATGACACTAGCTTTGTTCTCTCTCCTCATGCACAAGAGCCTGGGAATGAGGATAGTGTTATGCATACCTCCTTTGGTGGGGGGGGGGGGGGGCATGCTCCCCCAGGAGAAGGTTTTATTTCAGCGGCTTTTTTTTAGGAGAGAGCCTGGGAATGAGACCAACCTTTGTATGAACCCAGCTGGCCCTATACATGTATTTTTGATAGTAGCTGCTACAGTGCAGTGACTTCTGTTCTGTACCCACAGGCCCAACAGGGGATGCTGGACAAGCAGAATGAACCGTTTGGCATCCGAGCAAAGATCTTCTGGGATGTGTCAGAAACTCAGATGGTGACCGCCTTGTAAAAGCCAAGTACATATATGCCTCACTCCTGGGCCAGTCCACCCTGGAACAGGCCTGGGAATTACGTTAACTGGTGTACCATACAGGTTCTAGAACAATGTGGTACTAATTGAGGGGGCAAACCCTTTCATGACAGTTTATTGCTAGGCAACATGCAACCAGTTGAAGTTTTTGGATTACATCATTTACAGGTATTGGAGAAATTTATTCCACAAATCGCCCATGAGAATGATGGTTTGGTCTTCTCCCCAACTGCGGATGTAAGTCACCAGCTGGGACACTCAACTGAAGGCACATTTCTCTATACCATCCCTCTGTCTTTGTGATACTGGGGCTTTCCTTCCCCCTCCACACACATACACCTGCATTCACATGCACGTGTCTGTTTTTGCGTTACCAACTCACTATGGCTCCCCCTCCACACACGCACACACACACACACACAGCCCTATGTACCCGGCCAATGCAATGAACTTCTGAAGTGGAAGCCAGCTGACCTAAACACTGTTGACTTTAGGCTGAGCATTGTGGAGATGAACAAGCCAGGGTAATTATACCAACAGTGCCATGGCTCTTATGCTGTGTGTGATTTGTTGACCTTTGTGGCTCGCCTGCAGGGAACTACCAGAGAGGGTAGGGCAGCTGTTTGTTGGGGGGTGCAGGGATCCGTTTTCAACCCTTGACCTCCAGGTCAGCTAGCTGTCTGGTACTTGTTTTCAACCACTTAGTAAACTCTTACTGTTGTCAGCTACACTGTAGATTCATGCTGTTGTCAGCTACACTGTAGATTCATGCTGTTGTCAGCTACACTGTAGATTCATGCTGTTGTCAGCTACACTGTAGATTCATGCTGTTGTCAGCTACACTGTAGATTCATGCTGTTGTCAGCTACACTGTAGATTCATGCTGTTGTCAGCTACACTGTAGATTCATGCTGTTGTCAGCTACACTGTAGATTCATGCTGTTGTCAGCTACACTGTAGATTCATGCTGTTGTCAGCTACACTGTAGATTCATGCTGTTGTCAGCTACACTGTAGATTCATGCTGTTGTCAGCTACACTGTAGATTCATGCTGTTGTCAACTACACTGTAGATTCATGCTGTTGTCAGCTACACTGTAGATTCATGCTGTTGTCAACTACGCTGTAGATTCATGCTGTTGTCAGCTACGCTGTAGATTCATGCTGTTGTCAGCTACGCTGTAGATTCATGCTGTTGTCAGCTACACTGTAGATTCATGCTGTTGTCAACTACACTGTAGATTCATGCTGTTGTCAACTACACCATCAACTTACACTGCATGCTGTCAAGAACGCTCATACTGTTGTCAACTATACTGTAAACTTATTATCTGCAGCGCAACAAGGAGGCGCGGCAGCACAATGGGCGAATTGTGGAGTGCTACTGGGACATCAACAGTGGTGGCTGGAACTTTCTGAGAGTGAGGGAAGACAAGAGCTTCCCTAACAGCTATACCACTGCCATCAGTGAGTGTTGTAAAAGATTAGAAAAGTTTTTGAAATTTTGAAACATTGAAACTGAGTAAATTTGCCAGCTAATTTCATTACTGTCTTTATATTTCCCTTTCTTCACTGTACCCAGGTGTGTGTAAAAGCATTAGACAGCCCGTCACCAAAGACTGGCTGTTGGAAGTTGTGACCAAGCACAGGTGGCGTCCCCCCCTTATTACCGACTCCTCCCACGGCACAAAGAGACAACTAGAAGGAAGCAGCAACAGTGAACTCATGCCCCCACCCAAGATGAACCCTCGCATTGGGAGAACATAACAAGAGCTTCCATTAGTAGATTTACTGCACTCCACAGTACCAAAATGGGTCTATAATAATGCATACAAAAGATCTCTGTTGAACAGTGTCTGCAGTCAATACCAGTGTTCATGTGATGGTGGAGTACATTACTTCACAATACCATAAGTGATGAGGGTTGCAACTTAATAGTTTCCAGTATACTACTTCTTTGATGTGGATATGATTCCCTCAAGTTGTGCCTGCAATGAAAACAACCAGCATCACAAAGCAGTGGGATAGTAGGTCTTCTGTTCTGGAATTTGTTTTGTGCAAAACTACGAATTGGAATGGAAATGGAAAGCCTGGATTTGAGGCTAGGATAGATCCAAAAGGCATTGTACGTGTGAGACAAACTCTCAGATGAAAAGCCTGTGTTTGAAGCTAGGTTCAAGCCCTGCTTTGCCACTTGCAGTGCTGAAAGTGTGGAGAAGGCTTGGAAGTATGCTGCAGGTGACAAAAGCCATGGTGTAGGCCTGGGAAATTAGGCTAGAAGAATGCAGTAAGCTTGGTCGCACCTTGAGCTGTTGGTTTGTCTTCTTCAGAGACTGCAACTCTTCCTGGTGCTTCTTCTCCTCCAGCTGACGTTTCTCTGTCTCTCGCTTCTCCACTGCATCACACTTGTTCTTTAACTCCATCACCTAGGAGGGGGTGTGGATAAGGGAGGGGGAAAGGGAGGAAGGCTCCTTCCAGTCTCGGTCCCAGACCCCAAACCAACCCCAGCGCAGGATCACTTTCAGTTTCCCGTGCGTTATACTGAAAGCAATATACGCGCCGGATGGATACTCCTAGGCGGATTGAGGAAGGTGTCCCATGCACACAACATGAGTACAAGACTAGCCTGCTCCTTGAGGTGGGCAGTGTTACCTGTTGCTCAAGCTCCCTCTTCTCTGCTTCAAGGTCCAGGATGCACTGCTCCATGTCTGTCTTCCCTTGCTCCGCCATCAGAGCCTTGCGCATCCCAAACGCAACACTGTGGGCGGGGGGAGGACAACAAATCAGAAATACCAGTGGAGGAAACTTTCCTATACTACTAGTACAAAAGTTTGCTAGTAAATCAACCACCATACTGTAGTGTTTTGGGGGACGGTCAATTTTAGAAAGTATTCCTTTAAACCTGAAAAACCTGACAGGTATACTTAGACCCTAACTTTCATTTACGGTTAATTGCAATGCTTACCTGCTTTCATAAAGTGTTTGATATGCTGCTATAGTCATGCGGATCTCATCCCTCACTCTGGAGTTAGAGGAGAAGAGTACAGCTAGGTTAGAACACCACTCACTTTCATCTCTTGCACTTGATCACTTGCAGTGTGACAGAAGTGGCAGCCATTCTTGCCATACTGCCCAACTAGCTACAGTTTGGTGGTATGCATGATCCATTTCAAGGCTCACCCAGCTTTTTCGTTACTTACAGTTCAAAAAACTAGGTGCTGTAAGCAACTGAAAACTGGCTGGGAATGAGACTAGGTAAAGTGTCCCACATGCCATAGTACTTTCATTATGTAATACATAGCAAAATGGACGTGGATGGATGTCAATGTGCATGTGGGAGAATGTAGGTCATACCTGAGTAGGAGCAGTCCTCGTTCTGCACACTCAATAGTGATCTGACGAATCATCTCATCTAAGATGAGGGGAGGACACATTTCCTCACAAGAAACCATGAAACATGCTTGTTGCATGTGTACCAATCACTTGCAGTAGAACCCCCTCTATTCAAAATGAGAACACCTCTGCATTCAGGAGACTTACAGATGGCCTTCTCAATGCAAGTTAACCCCTGAAATGAGCTAATCAGAATAATTTTGTTTCCAAAACGTCTGAAATAGAGGGGGTTCACTGTGCTATTACTATTTGACTGCCAGACAAGATGTACCTTAGTATATAAACCATCACTTACCAAAGCACTGTGAGTACAGCTCCCTTCTAACTGGGCATATTCCTGTCTCCCGGGCCTGGCGCTGTTGCAGCCTTGTGTCAAGCTGTTCTTGTTGATTGATTACATCCAGACGAGTGGCTGGGGTACTGGATACACACTGCACCCAGAGCTTGCCCCCCTCGCTCCACTCCCGCGGAGGAAGGATAGAGTTGAGGATTTCCTCCGTCTGCTGATTCTTCTGAGCCTCAACGGGAGGCAGCTTTCCCTTTGGGGGAGAAGGGATGGGACCACCACTACCCATAGCTGCCACTGTAGGCTGCTGGCCAGCCCGCGGTGTGCGGGCCTAGAGGTAAAAAGAGGATATGTCGGATTGCATGGTTTTGCAAGGCACATGCATATATTTGTGCAGTATATTCACCTTGGTCTTCTTCTCCGTAGACTTGCTGACCAGGACGGGGTTGTCATACTTCACAAGGGAGGCGGTTGGCGGGATCATGCTCATAGTGACTCTGTCAACTTGCACGTTTTGCTTGTAGAAGGGGTAGCTAGCTATTTGCGATCAACTGTTACCATGGAAACAATATCACGTGATGTTAAACCCTGATGCACGTGGCTGCGCGCGCTGATGGATATGGAGGAGGTTGGCTCGTATGGCGAAGTTTGGAACGGATGGAAAGACGCAAGAGACACACTACGTCGCTGGCGAGAGGAGAACAGTAGAAAAAGCGACTTGGTGCTAGAGTTGGGCCAACCTCTGCTACAGAGCTATGTTTCTGCCTTAGGGAACGAGGGTGAGAGGGTAATCACATGGATTCGAGTGCAATTTGGGAATAATTGCACGAGCGATAGTGAGTACAATTATTCCCAAATTGTACAAGAATCCATATGATTGCATGCTAATCATATACTTCATGTCTGTGCAAAACAAGCGAGTAAGCCGCGCCTCAAATGGGCGAGCTGAACGGTATTGCTTTTGCTAGCCACGAAGCCCATGACAGTAGGTATAAGATCAGAAATGAGACAGTGAAATGTTGCCCAGGTTTAGAGTAGCACACAAGGGGATAGCCTCGTACCCAGGCCACGTGGGAGGAGGGAAAAGTGGCCTGGTATCCACTGTTTGCACATGCGCGAAAACCCCCATGATTTCATGGGGTATCGTATACCATCGTTTACGAACCGTTAATCTTTACCGTATACTAGCGTATAGCTCCGAAGCATGTCCGTCTCGAGCTTATCCCGCGAACATGGCAGGTAAAAGCGAGGACTTTGATAAAGCGCTCAAATTCGCCCTTTGTTGTATTGGAAAGGGAGATTTACATTGGAAGCAGAGCAGCTGGATGCGATCAAATGTATGTACGATGGTAAAGACGTATTCCTGTGGCTACCCACAAGATTTGGTAAGTCCATCTGCTACGAGACTCTGCCGTTTGTTTTCAACTACAAGCACAGTGACGGTGGAACCGGCAGTGGTTGTAGCGTAGTCCTTGTCGTGTCACCCCTTGTGTCTCTGATAATGGAAGCCATCGCCGCGCAAACACAGCTGCCACACTGCAAGCCGTATATCTAGTTTGGTTATTTCTCCACATAACAACCACGTGTAACTTGTCCATAATCGGACTCATTTGCGGAAGATTTCCGGAATCGTTTGCACATGCGCAAACAGTGGATACCAGGCCACTTCTCCCTCCTCCCACATGGCCTGGGTACGAGGCTAACGAGGGGAGCACGGTAGGTCAGTTCAAGTCATGAGTAGCTAGCCATGCCCAACACGGAGCGGCATTGACTACAAGTTTCGACTTTTCCAACACACCACCGCTTCTATGCCGTATTTCGGTGCATTTTCGGTTTGTTTTTACAGCGTTTCTAGCATCCAGGTACCTTTACAGCGACAGCAAGTAGCGACAACTGTGACAACAGTAGCCATTTTCGAATTATTGTTGCTAGGGCGGACCACACGGAATAATTATAAGCGATAATGTGATTAGTCAGATTTGAAACTTGCACGCATCTGATTGGATGAATAAGCTTGCAATTACTGGCTCAATAAGAGTGCAATTTGGATATAATTGCACTCTTTTCTATAGGGGAAACTGCATATAAAATCGATAAGTATATGATTATTGGAATAACCCCCACTACTGGTTTATAATTGTCAATCTTGCTGTGTTTTCTAGTTTGGGATGTTCACGAGCAGGTGTGTATAGCTGCACTGGACTGTGGGGATCAGGATACAGCAGAGGTATGTGTTATTAGCTAATCATTAGGCTTGTTCTTGGGGCCCTGGCCTGCGCTTTCTGTCATTTGCAGTGTGGAAAAGTGGGGAGAGCTTTGTACATAACCGCATGTGTGTGACGCCAAGATAAAAAGGATGGTGTAATAAGTTAAATTTTGCGTAGGGGCATAGGGCCAAAAACAGCAAGAAGAGTGAAGGTACCACGTAACTTACGACACTTATCTAGCTAGTGGGGGGTGGCTGTCACATGCAGCAAGCGTTGAACATGTAGTCGCTCAAACAACATACGAAATGTCACCGGTTCTGAAAATTTGGCCATTTATTGATTACATCAGAGCACCTGAGATTTATGTACCAGGCTTTCCCTGCTTTTCCGCACTGCAAGCGATGAAAAGCTGGTCAGGAGCCTGGGAACAAAGCTAGCTCATCATGATGGTGAATCATGATACTCATATCTTGCAGAGATCACTGACAGCCCTAAAGAGACAGTTCCCTGACAGTCTACGAGTCATAAAACTGGGGGGCATGTGCAGAGAGGCTTGTGGCGAGTATGTCCTTACCAGTGGTAGATATAGAACATCGCACCAATGTAGGATGTTTGTTTTTTCATGGTTACCGTTCTCTTAGTTATGATGAAGCTTTGAAGCTGTATTCTAAAGCATTGG
Source organism: Agelas oroides (assembly GCA_949130485.1). NCBI lineage: Eukaryota > Metazoa > Porifera > Demospongiae > Agelasida > Agelasidae > Agelas > Agelas oroides. Next base: position 9,320,909 of record OX422186.1, on the reverse strand, counting down.
ATAAGCATCCAAACACTGCTGTCCTGTGGAAGAGGAAAGTGGCAGTGCACAAGGCTAGGGGAGACATGGAAGAGGCTGTGAAGGAGCTCTGTCAGTTTCTGGAAGTGTAAGTCCCACCATTGCAGCATCCTTCCCAGGTCCCCACAGTACTGGAGAACAATGTGATACCACTGTACCATCATGCCGTATCATACTTAGCTTGGTTTCCAGCCCATCTCCCCCCTTCCCTCCCCACAAAGTTGTGTTCAAGTGGCAAGTGACATCAATTGGTACTGTTTGCAGGTTTATGAGTGACACAGAAGGATGGATGGAGCTAGCAGACCTGTACATTGACCAGAACGAGTGAGTACACCTTAGCTTCTGAATCACTACTACAGTACATGTACGTGCACAGTGTAACATCATTTTCTGATTGTAGCTATGACAAAGCAGCCTACTGTTTGGAAGAGCTGATCCTGGCTAACCCACACCACCACCTCTACCACCAGAGGTACGCTGAGGTAAGGAGATAGGAATTTCTCTTCTACTTGACATAATCCCTTTTTAGCAATAGTTATGTAATGGGACCCTGCTGTTCTGTGGTTGAAGTCTGTATCTTGATAAACATCGCTGTTGGATGTGCTGAGCCCCTACATGATTAGAAACCCAAGAACCTGGGGCTGTATTCAGTGAGAGTGCTACTAGGGCCCAAGGGTTTCGGATTGGGATCTGGGTTGGATGTGCTGAGCCCCTACATGATTAGAAACCCAAGAACTTGGGGCTGTATTCAGTGAGAGTGCTACTAGGGCCCAAGGGTTTCGGATTGGGATCTGGGTTGGATGTGCTGAGCCCCTACATGATTAGAAACCCAAGAACCTGGGGCTGTATGCAGTGAGAGTGCTACTAGGGCCCAAGGGTTTCGGATTGGGATCTGGGTTGGATGTGCTGAGCCCCTACATGATTAGAAACCCAAGAACCTGGGGCTGTATGCAGTGAGAGTGCTACTAGGGCCCAAGGGTTTCGGATTGGGATCTGGGTTGGATGTGCTGAGCCCCTACATGATTAGAAACCCAAGAACCTGGGGCTGTATGCAGTGAGAGTGCTACTAGGGCCCAAGGGTTTCGGATTGGGATTTGGGTTAAAGGCCACGTGTAAACAGGGCTTAATGGTTCCTAAAAGATCATGTTTATGTCTAACTTTCAAGTATAGCAACCATGGGCAAGGATACTCTTTCAAGTTGATTTATTGGTGGCTTTCTGCTTGTTTTGTTGAAAACTACTATGAAGCATCTATCACAGATACTTTCCTTTCAAGTCTATGATCGATATTGATTTTAGTTACTTGGTATTGACTGATCATATTTCAGTTTGTGTTAAGTACTTGGACTCATAGTAGTAGAATCTGCACCTTGTCATTACAGTATCATGTATACTTTTAGACGTCACTTCTCTCTGCAGGTGTGCTACACACAGGGCACAGTAGATGGTCTTGAGGTAGCCAGAAAACACTTTGCCACTGCACTCAAACTGAACCCAGACAACCTGCGAGCTCTTTATGGCTTTTGTTCGGTAGGATGGAAAAGCACCTGGCCTGAGTACTATATTTTCGTTAGCTATCTCCTCACACACACACACACACACACACACACACACACACACACACACAGGCTTCCCATGCACTCACTACACACAGCAAGGTGAAGGGTAAAGGAGAAGTGAAAACAAAAAATGCTCGTTTCATTGACTGGGCCAAGTCACAGCTGAAGCAAAAGTACCAGTTTGTAAGTACCTGCAACTGGGGTCATTGTGAGATCAGTTGCACACCTATCAAAGTCATTGGCCAATTCTTTATGCCTCTTTCCTTCCCTCTAGGACAATGAGAAGCTTCGCATCGTTGAAAGGGTGCTAGATTCCACGGGAACTAGCAGGTAGCTTGTGCAATGTACCAACTGACTTTATTCATTCACCACACTTTGAAAGTGCAGAGTCTCATGCTTGAGAACAATATGATTCTTTGAAAGTGCAGTCTCATGCTTGACAACAATATGATTCTTTCTGAAAACTGTTGTATATGTACAACATTTATGGAAATTTGATTGTGTGTTCAAACATGACTAGCTCCAGTTGCTGGCAAACTTCCTTCCTTCCGTCTGCAGTGCATCCAACTGCCTATATAGAGAAGTAGAGAACCTAGTTCAACTACATACCAGCCTTGTCTCCAGTCCACCAACCCTTATCGCATTAATTTTGTCATTAAGATTTAACGGGTCACTTTGCACAGAATTAGAAACCAAGTGAGACTAGCCTGCATTACTCCCAATGATGCAACCTGTCTAGAGTGGTCATCATTGTGGATATCCTGTCCTTAATTTCCAGGAAGTTGTAGTTTTCATATACCATAGTAAGTAAAATAAAATCCCTAATTGTTTACAAGTGTTAAACTAGACCAATCAGGTTGGAGAATATAACACACAAAGCATGATAGTACAGTCGGGATTTCCGGTTATAGTAACCACCCTTGTTTGCGGGCTTCACCCTCAGAGTTGGGTAATTATTGACCATGAATTCGCATTATCTATTGCATGACCTCCCTCCAAGGTCAGTTGGTAGCCATGGCAACATACACATACTTTCTGACTTCATTGAGCGTTTGCTTGAGTTGTGTATTGGTCTCTTTCAGCTCCCTGATCACCTCATGGTCAGGTAGGGAGAGAGAAGGATCAATGTCTGTGCGCAGGTAGAGTCGCTTCCAGAGTGTCTGTAGACGAGGTGTGTGTGGGTGTTAGAGATGGGGGGTTGTAGTATGGTGTATGCACATGTATGTGTCTGTTGACCGAGAGTCAATCCTAGATGTCTACACGATGCACTATACCCAAGGTAGCTACTAGCTAGCTAGGTTGACCACCCTCACCACATTCAGTGTGTGCACTGTGAGCATGAGGACGCTGGAGTTCCTCTCGTAGAGTGGGTTCAGCATCGGCTGTAGCACTTCATCCTGGGATAAGTAGGACCTGCGTGTGTGATGGAGAGAGAGTGAGAGACTGCGTGCGCATGTGTGTGTGTCCAGTAGACACGTCGTCCAATCACCAGAGTGACTGTGTGTTCCCAGCCAGTTTTTGTCTATATCTCTCCTTGGGAGTGTCATAGAGAAAATTACCTACAGAATACACATGCGTAACACATAGGTCAGTGTGCACGTAAGCAAAATAGAAGAATACTTTGTCAAGGCCGGCTTACCATATATGGAATAGTAGGAGTGCACAAAAAGTGTGTGCAGGAAGCGCTCATTGAATTCAAATGACAGAGGGAACTGCTGCATCACCTGCAGGTGACGTACAACATCATGTGGTTCCCAGCAACAGACATATCCCGCTCTTGTACAACACTTAGCTGGTAGCCTCATTCCAGGCACATGAGGCGTTCATCAATTGTACCTGATGAATGCTGGAGTGGCCTGGAAACAAGGCTACATGAGTCACATGACTGGCATGTGACCAATCCAGACAGCAATACCATCCCTACCTAGCCTTGTTGCCAGGCCTTCACTCACCACCGTCCAGTTTTTGATCACTTCCAGTATGCAATCAAAAACTGGACGGTGGTGAGTGAAGGCCTGGGAACGAGGCTATCCGTACCTGCCACACTGCATCTATAAACAGTAGGAATATGGGTGCCTTCTCCTTCTCAGGGGCTGAAAGAACATGGGTGTGCCTCAGGCTGAAAGGGTGGCCACCATCCAGCCATTCCCGCTGAAGGAGTTCAAGGAAACTTTGGAGGGGATGGGTGTGTGGGTGGGAGAGGGTGTGGGAGGGTGTGGGAGGGTGTGGGTGGTGTGGATGGGAGGGTGTGGGAGGGTGTGGGAGGGTGTGGGTGGGAAAGCATGTAACAATCTCTTGAAAGAATGGTGTTGTGTATAAGTTTTGTTAAAGGTGTTGTGTGTGGTGTTAACATACCCATGGACAGTTCTGCAGTGAGAGTCAAGGAGGATCTGTGCCAGTGAAGTTACCTGCAGTGTGGCGTCTCTGCTTCCTGCACCATGCACCACAACACTGCTGGCTATGGAGGGAGGAGTAGGAGGAGGGGGGAGAGGAAAGAGATGTAGGAGGAGGAGAGAGAAGGAGGGCAGAGAGGAGGAAAGAGATGGAGGGTAGAGAGGAGGAGAGGGAGGAGAGGAGGATAGAGAGGAGGAGAGGGAGGAGAGAAAGAAGAGAGAGAGAAAGAGGAGAGAAAGAAGAGAAAGAGAAAAAGGAGAGAGAGAGAGAGAGAGAGAGAGAGAGAGAGGAAGCAAGGAAATTAGAAAAGGGACAAGCAACTGTCTGGAAAAGTGTCTCTCTCCCCCTGCCACTATATCTCTTGCTATAATTATAGTCTCACACCATCTTTGTGTATGCATATGGAGACAAATTTGGCTGCAGTCAGAAGTCGGGTCACGTGGTTGAGCCATCCAGAGGCCTCTAGTCTCCCAAACCAGCTTGAGCTGGTCATCAGTGAGGGATCATTACATGCTGTAAAGGAGGGGGAGGAGGAGGGAGAGAGAGGGAGGAGGAGAGGAGGAAGGGAGCGAGGGAGAAGGTGAGAGCTAGGGAAAGAAGGTATATCATTACTACAGCCACCTGATGTAGAAACTCACCCTCCATCAGTTTGTTGAGCGAGGCCAGAATGATGTTGGGGGGCTCCATTTTCCCATGTTCTACCTTCCACTGTGGGTAATGAGCAGGGAGCTCAATACCACCACCTGTACAGTTAAAGTAAGTAAGTGTCCAATAAAATTCTTCCAACAATAACATATATACCACTACATCCTTGCATTGAACAGCTGGAAATAAAGACACAGTATGTATAGAAGAATATAAGGACTGGTGATTGTCTGGTGGTTTTAGCACTGGCGGCTCAAGACAGGAGCCCTGGGTTTGATTCCTGGCAACTGCCAGCTTTTCACCTTTCTTTATCTTCGTCTCATAATGTCTTTAATTTTTCATTTCTAGCATGGAGATACAGTGCTTCTCTAGCCTTGTTCCCAGCTTTTCATTGTGTGGGGTGACCCCAGGAAGAAGGGTAGTGCTTTACAATTAGCCATGCTTGAACATGTTCTTTCACTTCTACCTTTGCTCATGTGACCCTGTGCAATGCTCTGTGGCCTGATATCAAGGATCTTTCCTCTACTCAGGCTTGCGAGGCAGGCGTTGAGCATCTGAACGTCCTCTTTACACCTCTTTTGAGTGGGTCCACACAGTGGCTGGCCACAGCGAACTAGCGATGCCTGCAACGGTGAGTAGCAGCAGAAGGGGAGAAGGAGAGGAGGGGTAGGGGAGGGAGGAGAGGTAGGGGAGGAAGGAGAGGTAGGGGAGGAAGGAGAGGTAGGAGAAGGAGAGGTCCAAGAGGAGCATTACTGCTGAATGCTGAAAGGTCATAGTCTCGTTCCCATGCAGTCTGGGAATGAGACTAGAAAGGTCAATCAGCAATACCTGGTTCTTCTTGTGGTGAAAGGCCAGTACAGGAAACCTTCCAAGATGTCTGAAGGAAGCCACTTTCTTAATGTCTTGGTCACTGGAGCTAAGGGGGACAATCACCTCCTCAGGATACGACAGGCATAGCTGGGAGGAAAGGGAAGGAAGAAGGAGGGCAGGAGAGAGGAGGAGAGAAAGCAGGAGGGGAGAGGAGGGGAAAGAGGAGGGAAAAGAATGGGAAGAGTTAACTGCATACTGGTGAATCAATACCCACTAGATTTAAACCCTATCCAATTTCTCATGTCTAGAAAAGAATGAAGATGGAGTTTGGGTAGTAGTCAACCCCCCCACTCTTCCCAACCTCAAAGTTTGTATTGATGTTACTGATCCGCCATCTCTCCTTTTTGCATTGCCAGCGGGCAAAGAGTTCCTGCACAGAGGCAAACTTCCACCGACATTCAGGAAGGGGAACATGAGGGGTATATGAGAATGTGTATAGTTGCTGTAACCACTCTGAAGTTGAAGGGGAAAAGAAGAGAAGAAAGGGGGGAAGAGGGGGAGAGGAGGGGAGACAGGAGGAAGAGGGAAGGAGAGACAAGATTGGTAATGAAGCTGGAGCAACCACAGTACTGGCTCTGTTCAGAATCTACCCATCCACCCACCTGGCTGTGATAGGACCTCCAGAGCATCCACCACATCCTGACACTCTTCGGGGCTTGGAAACTCAAAGAGAAACTTGCGGAAATCCTTCAGAAACATGATGGCTGAAGAAGTGCCTGATTTGTGCTCCAAACGATCAATTGATGTGTGGAGAACCTGGTGTGTGAGTGTATGTACATGTGTATGTGTGTTACATTCCCTACAAGGGTAGGTCAATCTCGCAACACCAACACCCACCGTAATCTCATCCAGCTCCTCCTGCTTCCGGGTGGAGTAGAGAAGGAAGAAGGCTGTGATACACATAGACCCCTCCAGTGTCCTCCCCCTAGCCCCTGGGACCTGCAGCTTTACCCCATGGACCGTGGGGCGACGAACATGCTCCATCAGATCCATTCTGAAACTGGAGATAGAAAGTCACCAGTCAGAATGGAGGACTACATTTATCACATAAAGTTATCACGTGTATGAATGCCAACCAAAACACTTCACTCACCTATCTGCCTATCAGCACAGCAGTCTCACAGGCATCAGTACAATTACTGGGAGTTAGTCTGATTCCAATTCCCGCTCCCCATGCTGTTTATTTGATCACGTGATCTTTATTCACCGCAAGTAGGGGTGGGGCTCCTGCAGGCAAAACATGGAGCGTTGTGTCTTTGAGAACTGTGTGAACTGCACTGCTACATTTGAGACGTGCGTTCAGTGCCAGCGGGGATACCAGCTCATCAACGCGACGTGCAGTAAGCCGTAAATCACTAGCCTCGCGGACCTCATTGTTGAGCAGAGTTGAGACTGCGAGGCTAGCGTACCTCCCAACTCTCGGCTCTGTAGCTGTCGGTGGCGTTGTTCATGTCTCTTAAACTTCTACTGGCACGTCAATTTTCAGCTCTAGTCTAGACTGTCTCTTCCCTTTTTACTTTCATTATAAAGTAGCCTGGGCTGAGGGTAATAGCTTACTAATGAGTTTTACTAGTTAACTGAATTACTTCTAGCTGCAGTTGCTACAGACGTGGGTGTGGGTGAGACCTTTCCCCTTGTGGCATCCATTGCACTCCTGGCCTCCCTGGGATTCATCCTGGGCCTTGTGGTGTGTATGGTGTGTGTGGTGGCTATTGTGAACTGTCGTCTCATGCACAAGAGGAGAGGACACTATTCTGTTGACAGTGAGAGGGAGGGTGAGTACTTAATGTAAATTGTCTGTGGGACATTTCACACATCTGATATTGCAGAATGTAAACTAAAAGTATAGCAACTAGACTAGCTAGAGCATATGTTTCTCCAATGGGGCATGAAGTCACTGCTAGCATTCACAGTTATATCATTTCCTGTTATCATTCCTGTGCAAATTAATGTAATCATACTCTCTCTATGTAGATTCAGTGGATGAGCTTCCAGATGACCATGACAGAACAGAGAACGCAGCAGTACTAAGGCACAGTACAAATACTGCTGATTCTGCAACTGCACCATTGGCTGGCAATAGAACGTTTGACCCAGTTTTAACTGCTCGCTCATTTGTCCAACACAGTACACCAGTGCAGATGACTCTTCCAACACACTCTCACCACAGCAGAGATATCAGTGATCACAGTGGTCGCAGTGATCGGGGTGTTGAAACACCTAAAGATCTGTATGTTGCCAACTGGAGGAATGATTGTGTTCAAGTGTTTTCAAAGAAGGGGAAACTTCTGAGAACATTTAGCACACGTGGCGGCGGACCATCCAATCCACAGAGTACCCCTGTGGAACAAAGCACTGATGTAGAGAGCTCTCACCCAGCACAGAATACACCAGAGCAGGCTACGCATCAAGCACACCCTCCACACAACAGTGATGCTGATATAGACACTCCTCACCCAGCACTGAGCCAGCCCTGATGTCAGCCAGTTTATAGCTATACAAACATGCAATTTACACTTTGTTTGCAAGTGCAGTATAATGCATATAGATACTTGGCATTTAAAGATGGAAGCCAAATGAAGTTACTACCTGAAAAGGGTGTTGTTTGAATGACCTTACAAGCATGCAAGGATTGAAAACAAAATTCAACGATGACAAAGTATATAGTGCATGTGCTATAAAGCCCAAAGTAATGAATGACAAACTCTGAAGATAGTTTGCAGCAATTTAGGAGTCTTGTTCCCAGACCCTCAGTGAGATCTGGTTGTGTGTGCTATACTAAGGACCTGAGAAGAAGTTTAGAACAGTGTTGCCAACATGGCACGTACGTGTCTAATGTACTTGGAAAGGAACTACATATATATGCTCGGCATCTATACAACTGGTGTCACTTGGTTAGACAAAAAGAGATGGACTGCATGCTAAGCTGTAACACTTGAAGCACAGTGGACACTTTCTATAACAGAGCATGCATGCACATGGTATGGTGGCACAGGCCAAATCATTGTGTTGAGATCTGAAGGAGACCACATGACAATGCTTATAAGCTTCACCAAGCTTCTGGTAACTAGGCAGACAAAATCTCAGATATAGCACCAACAAAACTTCATCACAGTTCAGACTGATATAATTATGTAGATGGTAGGACTGGCTCTCAAACACTGTACATGTTCACGTGACTTGATTGTAGCCTCCAGCCATGTCCACTTGTCCCTGTGGCTTGTTTGTGTGGGATGGGAAGATTGGATGATACCTGTTTCAGTGCAAAGTGTAAGAAGGCGCCTTCTTATATGTAAGTGTCACAAACCATTGACTCAAGCAGCCAAACAATCAACTCATTAATCTAATACAGGAAGAAATTTAGTCAGGAGCACTGATGCATGGCTACTCAGAAATACAATTTTTCTGCTCCATTGGCAATACTAGCATGGAGTTTGGGGGCAAGTCACTGCCCACTGTCACCTTCTTTGCAAACATGCAGGACAGCCAACATGCTACATACATGTAGCTATAGGGTGCATGTATGTGTTCGTGTGTGTGTGCATGTGTGTGCATGTCTCTTTTGTATTCGCCAAGAACCTCCTCTGTCACATGTTCGAGATCGCGCTGAACCCTTGTGCAATCGATCCATCTGATACTGCATTCACTAGCACCCAATTTGTGCCGCGACAGATAGGCTTTTCTGCCGTCATCAATGATCTTGTGGTGAATATCATGCATGTGTGTGTGTGTATGCCTGTATGTTATTTGTTGGGCATTGCAACTTTAAACATGAATAACATTAATGAAATCAGAATGATAATGAGGGTGGATCATTACCTCCACCCATTCCAATGTTATCGAAGTTTTGGTTGCTAAGCAACAACCAATAAACAGGTAAGCAATAGCGCAATAGGTCTAAAAGCAAATCCCCTTGTATACAGCTCATGCTGCTCCATGTGGGGTTACAAATACTACTTACTGTTAGTGTGTGTGTGAGATCTAGATTCTAAAATATAATCAGCAACAAACGATTAGAAGTAGCTACCAAACAACTATGATTATACACATATCTTTTTCAAGTTTTTGTACTCAGATATAGCTATACTAGTTGCACAGCACGCTTACACCAGGACTTGACTCACTCCCAGACTACAATGTCATGTACTCAGATATGGCAGAGACTGAGCATATGCAGGTTCTGAACACCTGTACTTTGCCTCTATAGAACATTCATGTCAGTACGAAGCAGTTCTCTGAACTGCTGCAGGAGGTTCAAGAATATATAGAACTTGTGTTGACATGTATGCAAACCATCAGCATCCTCCAACTCATGCAGTCTATATATATATATTTGGTTCCTGGATTGATGCTTTCCTAGCAATGGCTATATGTATAACAACTTGAATACTAAATCACAGTTTAAGCACTATATGTCTCAGCATTGACATTATATAGTAAAGCAGCTTGGGATATGTTTTCTCTGGAGACCTCTAGTTAGATCAGAGCAAAGTGATGTGCATATAGTTAGCACCAACCACTCTAATCATGGCTCGGCTCTAGAAACTATATAGCTAGCTGTGTCTCTTTTCTCATGCTCCAACCCAGACAGTTAGCTATTTGTACAAATGCAAATCCCTGATAGAAGATTGACAGTGGCAATAGCACAAACATCTGTGAAAGTGAGAGCATGCATGCAAGCATGCCATACACACATAGCTACACAAAATGGTCACTGTTGCTGAGTTTGATCATGCTGTCTTTGATCCTCATATGAGCCCAAATTGAATTCTTTCAAAATTATGTGGTAAGATCATCAGTGTCAAAGTGAGGCAATCCACTTGTTTCAATCCCTTCCAGTGTCTCGCCAAGGAGCTCAGAAATGTCTTCATACCAATGGATGTAGCTTCCAGCCATGTTCACTGCTCCCTGTGGTTTGTGTATGTGGAGAAGTGGTTATGAGAACATGATCAGATGATTTATGTTTTGAGGTTACAGTGTGATGGTTGAGCATGCTCAATGTTTACAAATCTCGAGACGCAAGAAGCACAAGTATAAACCATTGACTCAAGCAGTCTTGTTTCCAGGCCTTCCCACCGTTCAGTTAGCTTATAATTACCATAATTTGTTTTTATGTGTTTGCATTTCATTTGTAGAAGCGGTTAAACAATTGACGGTGAAGGCCTTGGAACGAGGCCTTATAGAATGCATGATGGCGGCAAGAACTGAAGAAAATGCAGCATGTCTTCGCGTATACATCTGCCAATTTTGCTTACCGAAGGTTCTGCTGCAATTGGATATATTTTTTCATCACCCAGGGGCTCTGGCAGATTTGCGTACGGCAGCATCTGTGCTGTCTCCGTTTGCAGCTCGTCCAGGAGGTCGTGGATGTACTTGATGGCCTCTTCAAGTGTCTTTAACTTGGTAGGATTCTTACCCATTCTGTCCTGCCCAATTGCACGCTGCAGCAGCTCGTATCCATGGTTGACGTTCTTTATCCTCACCTTCTCCCTAGTATTCTTCTCGACACGTTTCTGGCCCATCATCGCTGCGCTAGCCCTTTCGGCGCTTGTTTTGTTTCGCCGTCCCTTGTGTCTGCCTCTCTTGCATGCACCAACGACACCCTCTAGGCTCGGTATGGCCATTGCATGGCGCTGCAGGGAGAACATGTTGCTCGGTTTAGCTTATTGCTGATGCCGAGCTAACTAGTAAATACGTCTGAAACTCTCCTTGCATGCACTTTAAATTACATTCATAATTTGTATCGTCATCGGGAAAGCTGGCTCCTATGATGATTACCGTAATGCCGATCTGCGGGACCGGGTCACCGGACACAATCAAGTGTGGTACACAACTAGATTCATGCATTAGCCTAAAAATGTATTGCAGACAGCATAATTCAATATACATAAATTGGTATTATTTGGTACACAAAAACATCATCAGATTTTATACAGTCTGGAGACAATTAGGCAGCAGCTATAAATGTATCTTACCACACTAGCATGCATACACACACTGTACCATGTACTGTGCGTCAACCGAGCATTCTGTTGTGTAGTTCCACTCACAGTCAAATGTAGTATTCTACTGATTGTAGCATTCCACTGTGCATTATAGGCAACTCTAGTCAGCACTGATTCTCTTACTGAACACACCACAAACAATGCTCAAAAACTCAAGTTAAGCAAGAGAGCCAGATTTCAAAAGGTATAGATAAATAAAATGCAAAGAATTACCAGATTCTTGAGTTTATGGGAGCGGAAAACAAGATATTATACAGCATTGCAGGAAGCAGCATATCAGCACATGACCCAAATATGGCCTCACTGATTTGAAGAACGCTTTCTAGTTGTGCCATGCCAAGGAGCCCTTGTTCCAAGCGTTCCACCATCTAGTTTTGGGCGATCAAAGTCCAAGCAAACACTGAGTGATAGGAACGCTTGGGAATGTGACTAATGATGAGTAACATGTAAACTAGCCTGCAGATGTGTTTACACAACTAGATCCATTTGGTAAACAATATGCAAAGATCTTGTTGTCTATCAGTAGGTTGCATATACCTGTTAAAATGGAAGACAATTAGGCGGCTATCCTGTCCAGTCTCAGCTGGTACACTTACACACTAGCCTTGAACCCATGCAGGCTTTCCATTCCGGATTTTGTCTCACAACTTTGTAGAAAAATCAGAGGCTTTCCATTCCAAATTTCACTGTGTCACAGCTTTGGAGGAAGATCTCAAAGCTGTGAGACAAGATCTGGAATGGAAAGCCTGGGTTCGAGGCTACTTGCACACAACATTCTACTAACTATTCCACTCTGCATTAAATCTACTGTGCTTGACTGCACATTCTACTGCATGTGCATTTGACTGTACTTCTCCTGATTCTACTGTGCATTCTATTGAACATTCTACTATTGTAATGTCATTCTATACTAAGCATTATACTGTGCATCCATTCTACTGTATATAGTTACCACATTCCATTTCTATCAGTCTACTGAGCATTCTACCAAGTAATCCAGCAACATTCTACTGTACTGCCATTCAACTTTATTTTTGGTAGAATGATGCAAAGTAGAATGCTAGTGTGCCAGGAACTGGGCCTGGGCAGAACTATATACTGCTGTCATGCATTTCCTGGAAAGTGTGATAGATACCAAGATCTAATTATTTCTATTATGAATTATGTAACCAATTTGATAAGGGTAATTACATTACATAGTTGTTAGTAATTACACTGTCTGTCTGTAAAAATTCTTTTTATTTAGTGCATGTAGTTGTGTACACATGTGTGCAGACTACAGATTGTCATTGTAGAAGCCAGCCTTCCTATGACGACAACGATACAAATCTGCATGACTATCAAATGTGTGACAGCGAAAAAAATGCATGTCAATTTTGCTGGTATATACAAATACTTTGTAGAAGCATGCCATTTTCCTGAACATATGAACATCAAATTGGCACAGGGTTCCTTATAGGGTATACACTGCAAATACTTGGAATACATGCATGCACTTGTCACAGTTAACGGGGGAGGGGGGGGGGGGGGGGGGGGGGGTTTCTTTGAATGTGCTAATTAGGCCACACAAAGCTAATTTCCTGTTTCATGTCTGCAAGTGTGTGTCAATTTTTACTGTGGGTCAATTTTACTGAGTTTGCTTGACTTATGTAATCTTATGTAATAAAATGTAATCGGGTGTAATCAGATGTAATCAGATGTAATCCAGTATTTAGCATGCAACCACAGTGTTTACACAACCTGCACTCAGTGGCTTCACCAACCAAGCTTCTATTTTTAGATGCACAAGTGCCTGTACTCTGTAGTCTTGTGCCTTGACTTCACCATCCATGATGCATTTCGCTATTTCTACCCATTTTCTTTCCGTTTTGGTTTCATTACACCCCAAATACTGAAAAGTGCATGTCTAGTATGCTATGTCCAATGTTTTAGCCTTTCTTTCCATAGCTGGATCCAGTTGTCATTGAAATATCTTCAGTTAAAGTGCTATGGCTGAGAGATAATCCAAGGAGACCATGCAGGGCCAAATATTTGCCATCGTGAAATGGAACCACAGGATTTTACAGTAGCCAGACTAGCCATAACATGAAGGTATTTACAAGATGAGACTTTTTTAAACCACTGATTACTTGAGTGATGATCAAAAATGTTGACACTTTAGTGACCACACAAACTCATCCCGACTTGCAGCTCTGGAGCCTTTTGTATAAAGGCTAAGGTAGGTAGGTATATTGTAGATGTATTAGCTACAACTTTCTGGTAGCAGACTACCGATACAGCACAGCCACACTAAGCTACAAGTCACTTGGACACTTCAGTGAAGTGCGCACTTAGCTGTATTCCAACATGAGGCAAGAGACCTAAGCATGCAGCAATAAGCATAGGCATTGCATGCAGAGTGAAGTGAAGCTTGCTATGGCATGTACGTCTAAGCATTCTGGTAATTGGTGCTAATAGAAGGCAGGCCCCTTTAGTGTTGCCCAGCTAAGCAAAAGATGACCATGCTAGTATCTATATCTCAGTTGTGTAGGAGCTAAGGACCATCATGCAAAGCCTTTTGAGAGATGTCAGATAGTGTTGTAAAGAACTGCCGTTGCCACCAAAAGTGCTGTGGACACATGGGATGTGCTGTTGTGCAGCAAGCCAGTAGAGAATTTAGGTGAAAATGGAGGAAAGTGAAAAGGCCGGCAGTCGCCGGAAATCAAACCCAGGACACCTGGCTTATGCAGCCAGTGCTCTGGCCACTGAGCTACGACAACCGTACAACCACCAATCCTCACAATCCTGCACAGGTATGTGTGCTTGTCTTACAGGTATATCAGGGATGCAATTAGTCTCGTTACACCCCAAGTGGAAAGAAAAACAATATTATAGTAATGAATGAAAGGCCATACAAAATGAAAAGCCACAAAAGTGCACATGTATGTCCAGCCTTTCTTTCCAAGGACTTACACTGAAGTTTGACACCACAGTTAGATACAGTTGTCATTGAAGTACATTTGGTTAAAGCGCTAAGGCTGAGAGGTCATCTACGGAGACTATATAGGGCCAAACATTTGCCATCACGAAATGGGACCTATGGTGACACAGGATTTTACAGTGGCCAAACTTAGTATGAAGGTACTTACATTTGCTAAAGATGAGAAAATCAGATTTATCTAAAACCACTGCTAAACTGAGATATGATCAAAAATGTTGACACTTCAGTGACCACACAAACTTCATCCTGACTTACAGCTCTGGAGCCTTGTATAAAGCCTAAGGCAGGTACATTCTTAACAAGCTAGATCTATTAGCTACAACTTTCTGGTAGCAGACTACCAATACGGTGCAGCTTCACTGAGCTACAAGTCACTTGGACACTTCAGTGAAGTGTGCACTTTGCTACTGGCTAGTAGGTTAGCTTAATGACTTCTTTCTGGCCGGACAGGCTGATTTGTCCACCTGCATTCAAGTCACTGTTTTCTTTCCACTTAGGGTGCGGTTAGCCTCGAAAAACATTCTTAAAAGCCTGGTGGCCTGGTCATTTTTGTAAGTGACTTGTAGGACCAGAAACAGGAAATTAATTTTGTGTGGCCTGTTTACAATGGTTTGCTGTGTCCAAAATTTGGAGTGCAACCATTTCTATATACCTAGATTAGTCGTACAGTGGGAAAGTGCATATTTCTGATTGAGATTTTGACCAAGCCCTGCAGCAACCAGCTCCAGCATTGAAAGCTGCAGAAGCAGGCATGTTGATCACATATGTCATAACCTTCACTGGACTAAAGATTTACAAATGTAACTGTGCTCCATCATGTACAACAACACACATTGTGTAAAGATTGGCAAAATTGCAAAAGAATTTCTGTTTTCAACCAGACATGATTCGCGGTGTTTCTGAACGTAACCAGGGGCATGGAATAAACACTGGTAAATAATCGCAAACACGCTAGAGGCGACAAGTCCATACCAAAAAGGTAGTGTGGGTTGCTCTCAGCTCCAGCAACCGTGTACTTTCATAATGTTCGGCAACTCACTTCGCTTCATCATGCTAGCATTCTGACCCTTGACCCGGCCGGACGTCGGACATTAGTCTCGTCCCCAGACCCCACCCTCTCACGAGGAGAAACGGTCTAGCTAGTCTCGCGTGGCCACACCCCTCTCTGCGGAACGGGGTGTGGCCACGCGAGACTAGTGCGCCTCCCGCGGCCCGGCGAGGGTGCGGTCTATGAGCCAGATACCAGCCAGTTTTTTTTGCAACCAGAACGTGCTTACAAGATCATAAGGTTCTTTAACAAAACATGCAACTAAAAAGCAGTAAAGGTTCACATTGTAACCCTGTTCAACGTAGTAGGCTAGGCCATGCACTATCCTCGTTTCAATCACAGCTAACGCGCTGGGACAATATACGCGGTGGGTTGTTAGTACAGGCTTGGGAACGAGGCAACTACGTACTTGAAGACTCTCGTTCCGTTCCGTTATAGATAGCCTTGGTAATGGTGTTGCCTCCATGCAAGTTCAGCTGTCGTATCACAGATATTGACTATTACACGGCTGCTCCGGTGAAGGATCTAGACGTGTGTTACTCCGAGTCCCGCTCCAGTGTCGTGGATAAGGTGCCTGTTGTCCGGATATTTGGTGCTACTCCAGTCGGACAGAAGACTTGTTTGCACATTCACGGAGTTTTCCCGTACATCTACATTCCTTGTCTGTGTCCGAATCCCAATGAGCAGTATTTGGAGCAAGTGGCTAAGAGTATTGATTATGCCCTCCAAGTGTCCCTTGGCGCCACATCAAAAGCAGCTAACCATGTGTTCAAGATATCGACTGTCAAAGGGATGTAAGTATATATGCATAGAGGCTGTGTGTGGCTCACTTGCTGTAAGAGGTGGGTTGTCAGGGAGATAGTCTTGTTTCCAGGCTCTTTGTGAAGAGAAACCTGGGAACGAGGCAACTAGGGAACTGAGGATTGCTCAGAGGCTAGGTTCCGCGAACTTAGGGGTGCTGGGATGGTGCTGTCCAAGGGATGTGAATGCAAACAGTATATAGTCGCTTGGATCTTACCTGTAGAAGCGTTTGTAAGTGGGATCAAGGAACCAAACAATCAATGTACCCTTCAAGATCTCAAGATTAAATTCCGAATGACTAAAATCAGCAGATTTACTAGCAGGTACTAAGGAGGCGTGGCTACCATTTCATCCTTTGAACTGCTGTAATCCAAAACCAATCAAAGAGCTTTCGAAGAGGATGATAAACTATCAAGAGGAATAATCACTGATCAAAATATCTTGATCCCTCTATGGTTGTGAAAAGGTGTACCAGTCTTAACTGGAGGCTGTGTGTGGCTCAGTTGTTGTGATGGGTGAGCTGGGGCTGGGTGCTGCAACTGGCTGCTAGCTGTGAAGTCCTCAAAAGGGGTGGGGTTGGGTGCTGCAAGCTCATGAGTGCATAGAGGGGTGGAGCTGGGTGCTACAAGCATGGGGGGGTTGGGTGCTATAAGCTTATGAGTGCATAGAGGGGTGGAGCTGGGTGCTACAAGCATGGGGGGGTTGGGTGCTGCAAGCTTATGAGTGCATAGAGGGGTGGAGCTGGGTGCTACAAGCATGGGGGGGTTGGGTGCTGCAAGCTCATGAGTGCATAAGGTGGTGGGGTTGGGTGCTGCAAGCTTATGAGTGCATAGAGGGGGTGGGGTTGGGTGTTGCAAGCTCATGAGTGCAAGGGGGGTGGAGCTGGGTGCTGCAAGCTCATGAGTGCAAGGGGGGTGGAGCTGGGTGCTGCAAGCTCATGAGTGCAAGGCGGGTGGAGCTGGGTGCTACAAGCTCATGAGTGCAAGGGGGGTGAGGTTGGGTGCTGCAAGCTCATGAGTGCAAGGGGGGTGGGGTTGGGTGCTGCAAGCTCACGAGTGCAAGGGGGGTGGAGCTGGGTGCTGCAAGCTCATGAGTGCAAGGGGGGTGGAGCTGGGTGCTGCAAGCTCATGAGTGCAAGGCGGGTGGAGCTGGGTGCTACAAGCTCATGAGTGCAAGGGGGGTGGAGCTGGGTGCTACAAGCTCATGAATGCATGGGTTGGGTGCTGCAAGCTCATGAGTGCATGGGGAGAGTGGAGCTGGGTGCTACAAGCTCGTGAATGTACGGGGGGTGGAGCTGCGTACTAAAACTCATGAGCGTATAAAGGGGGTGGGGCTGGGTGCTGCCAGCTCACAAGTACTACTTGTATCATCTTGATTATTTTCTCCCTCTAGCCCATTTTATGGCTATCATGAGTCAGAGGAGTCTTTCCTGAAGGTGTACCTCTGTAACCCAACCTTGGTCAGAAGGTAAGCAGCTAGCTGGGTATAATTATATCTGCTTCTTGCCTTCATACCCACACTTTCTAGCCTTGTTCCCAGCCTCTCTCTTGCGCTCTGATGAAAAATAAAGAATCCCTCCTTCTTTTGTTTTCAATGGGAAAAAAAAGGAGAACCTGGGAACAAAGCTTCCTATTCCACACCCTTGCAGACTATCTGATCTACTTCTTGCTGGTGCTGTCATGAACCAGGTGCTACAGCCTCATGAAGCACACATCCCCTTCCCTCTGCAAGTAAGGCACACCCCCCCCCCCCCCCCCCCCCCCCTCTTCCCTCTAAGGCACCTGCATCAAAGTACAGCCATTTGTATCTCACTCAGTTCATGATTGACTACAATTTGTTTGGAATGAATTACATCCACCTGTCGGCAGTGAAATTTCGGCTGGGAGGAGGTTAGCAAATTTTCTTTTCTGAATCCCATTAGAGAATTTTTTTGATCTTTTACTTATCTCCTTCACAGAGAAGAGCTTTTCTCAAGGCTCCCAGGGACAGCAGTCACTGGCCTCTCCTCTCACACCCTCACCCATGTTTTGTAGTCCAAGCCAGGCCTTCTGGGATGTTGACAATCTGCCAAGGCTAGAATTTGTCATTTAATCTAACCCTAACCCACTCTTTGTCATGTGGCCTAACCACACCCACTCTTTGTCATGTGACCTAACCACACCCACGTATACATGCTCAGAGTCATATGCCTTCCTATGGAGTGCTGATTGTTACATTTGTAGGGATATGGTGGTATGTGTGCCAAGGGTCAGTGTGTGTGAGCTGGAAGCAGATGGTCTTGCGGCTGACATCCTCAACAGACATGAACTATCAATGGGTGAGGCCACAGAGAATCTCACAAGGCAGTGTCATCTGTGTATAAATTTCAGACTAGACTTTCAATATGTTAACTCCACTGCAACCCCTCTCCCCTTCCTCTCCTTCTCTCCCTCTCCCTATCCCCCCCTCTCCCTCCCTCCCTCCCCCTCCCTCTTCCTCCCTCCCCCTTCCTTTCTCTCCCTCCCCCTCTCTTTCTCTCCCTTCATAGCATCAGGGGGATATCCTGGGCTGGCTGCAATCTGGGAGGAGGAGAAACAGAGGAGACTGCTGCTAGACAACAATGCCTCCCTGTCACCCCCACCCTCCCCAGGTATCCTCCCCAACCACATAAAAAACACCCTGTGCAGCTTGGAAATCATTATTACGCAGCATGTGCAAGTGCATATAGTGGAATTGGTTGTGTCTGGTCAGTTGGTCAACAAATCAAAGGAGCAATTTAGATGATAAAATGACCCGTCCATGTGACACTTATGAAACAAATTTCTGTATCGTAGCACACATTTACTTGAAAGTGGCTGAAGCTGTTTTTAGTTTGTGCATTTCCAGCAGGTTGTAAGTGTCCCTGTATTGGCCAGATGAAAACCTTGATCTGGGTATATACAAGACTAGCTATGAAACTGGTCATGCATGTCTACATAACATTGTTATGTGTAGCATGCCTCTGTGCAATGAAAAGTGCAATGGGGGAGTTTTTCATGAGTACATTCACCAACACCTGAGCAGTCATCTTTGTAAGCTACATTTGCTGGAACAACAACTTATGATGGTTTTCCAATACCTTGCAGAGAGGGCCATTATCCCACTGTTTCCGGCTGAGCAGAGGTGGAGAGATGAATTGGATGACATTGTGATAAAAAGATTGGGAATCAGGTACAAGATCATTGCTTTCCATAGGGATAACGATTATCCTGTAGACCTGGAGGGGAGGGGAGGGGAAAGGAGGATACATACAGTTTGTTACCTGTAGTGAGAAATCATTTCTGACAAAATCTTCCTGCCTTCCTCCTTCACAGCTCTGATTCAGACTTGTCAGACTCGGAAGAGCCACCTCCTACCCTCCACCTCTCTCAGTCACGTGACATTGAAGTACATCGACCAATCAGCAGAGAGGAAGGGGAGAGTGTTGCCAAGCAACCAGATCTGGTGGAAACACTGGTGGACGAGGGTGTGGTACATCAAAGTATGGAACTGAGTCAGAGACTTTCTATGCAAACCATAAGTAAGGAACAGCCTGCAAAATATACAAGTTTACGGACAAATGTAACCAACTGCCAATCTGTTTTACTCTCAGGGAAGTGCACTGATGCTGAGCTGCTAGATCTGATGCTGGACTTGTGCCAGACACCTTCCTCCCAACAGCCTTCCCAGTCTTGTTACAGCACACAGACCGTTGCCCAGTCGCTTGCTGCAAGAATGAGGCGATCACAGTCTACAACCTCAAGTTCCCTCTTCAGCAGCCCTCCCTATAGCTACTCCACTCCAGCAAAGTGCACAGGAGGACCAAGGGCTGAAGAAACTGGAAGCGAAGAAGGAAGAGGTCTCAGTGAAGTTGCTGGGATGGACTTTCTCAATACATCTATACACTCTCCAGTAAGTACCTTAACGTCTGATGATGGAGATGATGAGAATGATGAGGATGATGAAGAAAGAGTAAAGCTTACGGCAACAGAGACTCAGAAGGGACAAGAGGAGGAAGTTCCCACCACAGGAGGAGATGCTGGAGCTTTTGTCACTGGCGACCTACAGGCGGGCGATACTGAGTTTCAGCTCTCACTAGATGTCAGCCTCACGGAGGAGCCCAACCCCATAGAGACCAGGAGCCCCCTGTCTCCCGACAGTATGGACATGGAGGGCACCTTTGGTAAAGAGGGGGAAATCAGTGACTCCCAGTTTGATATCCCCTGTGCACAGGTGCCATCGTCTCAGGAAGATACGGCTGTCTTGTCGCAGAGTGATGCCTCAGATGCTGATCTGAAATCTGAGGTGTGTTCAGACAAGGGCAGTGTGCAGGATGCATCTTGCCTATCAGTTCTGGAGGACCCACTTGTCAGTGCAGGAGAACATCATAGAGCACCAGCAACTTCTATCCTGGGGCCGGATGTGTTCAGTTTTTCGCAGTTTGATAGCAGCTCACAGATTCCACCCGCTCAGATTTCCACATCGCAGCGCAGGAGGCTGCTTCAGTTGTGCTCTCAGGAGGACATTGAGGATGAAGGGGAGCGGGAAGAAAGTGAGAGTGGGGATAGCGAGGAAGACCAGGACTATTGGCTGTCACAGGAAGCATGGGAGGACGTTAGTTCAGCCCAGCAGCAGCAAAGGTGTGCAACATTCTCTCAAGTTAGCTAGGTTACACCACATTAAGATTGTGTCTGTTTCACGTATGTTCCCTAGTTCTGCTGGTGAAATACCTTCACATCAACGCGAGGAAGGTGAGGACTCATGGAATACCCTCTTGCGTGACACCATCCCTCAGCTTGATGGAAGCACTGGCCCTCCCAAAGGTGGGAAGAGGGAGACTAAGAAGACACTGAAACGTAAGAGAAGGCAGCTTTCACTCCACACACACCGACCACCAAACGTGTTGTCACCTTCAGACATATTGTCAGACAAGGACACAGCTGCTTCTAGCAGTACGATGACAGGCACTGAATCCAGTGACAGTGAAGTTGCAAAAGCTACAGTTTCAAAAAAGGCCAGGCCTAGTCTCTCACTTAAAAAGAAACTTCCCAGAGTGAGCAAGGATTCTACGACAGCCCACAGTTCTGCAGATTATATCAAGAAGGACTTAGGATTGCCATCATCTGTTAGTTCTCTCAGTGCCCACCCCTTGGCTAGCAGATTGAAACGTCGGGCATTGACACACTGCCTCAGACCTCATGTGAAGAGGCTGAACATGTCGCAGGTTGCCAAAGGTCTCAGCCAGGTAAAGAAAGCTGTGTCATGCCCTGACAGTGAGCATCTGAAAGGTGGTGCAGAGGAAAAGCAGCCCCAAAGAAGAAGAAGGAGGAAGAGAGCTTCTAAACACAAGAGTTGGGGAGCAGTTGTACCTCCTGGCTGGAGCAAAACCCTTAGAACAAGATACATAGGAGGAGGAGGAGGAGGAGGGGAAGGAGGAGGAGGGGAAGGAAGAGGAGGAGAGGATGAAGAGCTTGCACTGAGTCCAGAGTTGATTGTGGGGCTTGAGAAGTACAGCTACAAGGATCAGCTACAGACTGCCATTGAGGAGTCACTGAAGTCATCAGGTGGATCGTCCACGAAGCCAGTCACCAGTGCTGATGACACAGCATCTCCCATGAGAAGAAGAGTAAGTAGTTCCACTGAAGGAGAGGAATTTCACACAACAAGTGAAGTAGAGACAGAAACTGTACCCCAAACAACAATTGTTGAAGCAGCTAGCTCGGAAAGTGAGAAGCTGGACACTAGAAGCATGCCAGAGCAGTCGCTGGATCCAGAGCACTGCACAATGTCTCCAGATGATTTGGATGTGACGGTGGTGGCAGAGTCTCCCTTTGGGAGTCCAAGGGTTGCTGTAGACTCAGCGTCTATGACGCCAGGCAGGTGTCTGCATCCACCATTGGAGCATGTAGAATCTCTGGCAAGGAGAGGGCCAGCTGTGTCCGCTTCTAGCAGCTGGTATGACACGGCGGCTGAGCCCATTCCAAAGCCAGATGAACTGGAGAGCTTCTTTGAGTCAGCACCACTTGTCAACAGAGCTGAGGAGAGTGTGGGGGGTAATGCAGGCAACCTTGATGTGAGTTTGGCAGAGAGTGACTTTCAGCTTGCCCTCACGGCCAGTGATACTGAGAGTGAGAGTGAGGATGCTATGAGTGTGAGTGTGGAGAGAGAAGGCATACCCGAGAGACACCACTGGCATTTAGAAGCTACTGCAATGGAGTGCACCTCGGCAGAGAAGGCAACAGGTGGGTACTTGCATTGCTGTGAGTAATCTTTTCTTATAACCTCATTCCGAATCCACATAGAGTGATTCATGAGTGCTTGGGAATGAGGCTGATCTATATACTTTTTTTCCTATGTTGAAAGCTGTATGGTTCCTGTATGCTTACTTCAGGTATATAATGTATATCACTAAGTAATGTATTGTGCAATGTACTATCATGGCGTACAGTACGCCATATAGGGGTGCAATGTACTATATCTCATACATACAAAAGAACACACACCAGCATGTACAGCAACTAGTGAACAGAGTTTCTGAGTAATGAAACCACACCCACATTGTCAAGGATTAGTAGCAATTGCAGACAAATGCAGACCTCTCAAGGTCATCAGTCTCAATTGAGTGAGACTTATCAAAAAACTATAACTGCAACTATGCTAAGATGCTAACCCGGTGCTCACAGTTACTGTCTTGTGAAGACGAACCATGCATTAGCCCAGTTCCCAGGAGGACTGGGAATGAACCTATGCTTTTAGCGAGGGGCATGTCCGCTTTTGCGGGCTTGCGAGAACGTACTAGCGAGAGACATTGAGCTGTAGAGAGAACTGAAGTTGCGTGAGAGTCTATGCGTGTGAGCATGAGATGACCCACATGCATGTGTCTCACACGCAATGCGTGAGACTTGAGAGGTCTGAAAATGTGAGATGTTAAATCTACCATCGTATGCATGCACTTAGATGACTCAGCACTAGTCAGCCGGCTGGAAACTACTGCTGTACTGAAAAGCTCCCTACCACCTCCTCTGCCCCATGAGGTGAAAAACTCCCTACCACCTCCCCTGCCCCATGGGGTGAAAAGCTCCCTACCACCTCCCCTGCCCCATGAGGTTATACTGAAAAGCTCCCTACCACCTCCCTTGCCCCATGAGATTGTGGAGACAGCTTCATCTTATGGCTTACCTCGCGCGCTGCACACCAGGCCATTCTACAGCAACCCCAGTGATGTCCAACCAGCAAAGTAGGTTTTTGTGTGTGTGTGTGTGTGTGTGTGTGTGTGTGTGTGTGTGTGTGTGTGTGTGTGTGTGTGTGTGTGTGTGTGTGTGTGTGTGTGTGTGTGTGTGTGTGTGTGTGTGTGTGTGTGTGCGTGCGTGTGTGTGCGTGCGTGTGTGTGTGTGTGTGTGGTGGTGACTGTGTGGCCAAGTGGTTAAAGCACTTGACTGTCAATCGAAAGATCACAGGTTCAAGTCCTACCAGTTACCACAGGAGAAAAAAAAAAAAATCTTTCTTTCTCCACTTGGCACCCAACCCAGGCCCAAGTAAAATAGTAAATTGGGAACCTGGCTAAGGCTGGGGAAGGACAAGACCACTGGCTGTGCCTAATTCCACTGAGGTACAGGTGGGACTTTGGGTGCCCACACCACAGTGGAGGGGCATAGTCAGTGCTCCTGCGAGTGCTTGGCCCGGCTTCAGGAGTTTGTCTAGCGCTAGGCCCAGTGTTCCCTGAAGTAGTGCACAGGGGTCCCAGCCTTAATTGGTCTGGGGGGGCATATCCCCATTAGGGGAGCTCCTTACGTTTGTCTTTTGTCCTTGTCTTGTCCTTGTGTGTGTGTGTGTGTGTGTGTGTGTGTGTGTGTGTGTGTGTGGAGTGATCACATGCACACATGCATGTCTCGTGCATGTGGGTGTGTGCTGAGAGAGAGTCCAGTTTTGATTGTGTGATGTTATGTTATCCATGTTGTTCTCCTGCAGAAATATTGGAGGCAAGGTCTTACGAGTGCCTTCCAGAATGGTATGGATTCTCTGATATCGTTATCTACATGTAGTTTTCATTCTGAGGATTCTGTTTCTATGGTAATATGTAACATTGGAAGCAAAATTCTACAAATGCCTTCCCAAAATGGTATGGGTGATTGCAAAGCACTTCATTGTTGTATAGACCCCTTTTTGAGCATTCTGTTTCCATGGTGATATGTAACATTGAAGGTCAAGGAAGTCACAATGGCAGTGAGCATTTGAAAATTTGTTCAGTGATCACAAGAAATGCCTCTGATTTGTTGCACAAACTGTAGACTTTGGAGCTTTCTCCCTGTATTGTTCTCTGTCTGGCTCTTTCAACACTCATGTCAACACACTAACACTGAATTCAATGCACTTGACTTCCTATATGATAACACCATGGGGATGAGAATGCTTGGGAAGGGGTCTTTTGACAAAGCAAGAGCGCATAAGAACAGGCGGCTTGAGTAAGAGCGTGTAACTACAATAGAAGCTCATAGTCCGGTCAAAATTATTAAATCGTACTAAGAATAGAACTCCTGGTCACATGCTTAGCAACAATGGCTTATGTCTATGCAGCATGCGCAGAACATGTTACTATTTTTAGTACTGGCGGTAAAGTCCGACTGGTTTCAAATTTTACGGAGTTACACGCTCTTGCTCAAGCCGCCCATTCCTATGCGCTCTTGACAAAGTATATGTCCTCTCATCTTTCTCTTTCAGCCGTATGACCTCAAGGAGTTTGATCCTCCCTATCTTACACCTATTGAGGGCCTTTCCACAACTGGTCTACAGCACATGAGGACTGTTCTGAGCATGGTCAGTAGTGTGCACTCAGGCACACAACCAATCCTCCCTCCCCTATGTCGCCCTACTAGGGAGACAAACACTCACCACTACACTGCAGAGGACCACAAGAAGGACATTAAATTGCGGTCAACATTCTTCAAGGCCAATAAGGTTGTCGTAACCTCGGCAACGGTTCCCCCACACCCACAGAAGGTAGCTGCCTGGTGTGAACGATTGAGACCCTCTGTTACCAAGGCAACAGAGGGTACCAGCTGTCAAGTAGAAGATAGTCTCCAAGGGAAAGATGCAGACGGAGCACAAGTTGGTGCTAACAGGAAAGATCTCACTGTCGTGCAGAGTAGAACAGAGCCTTTGAATGTTGATGAGGCCAAGGATAGAACTAGTGATCAAAATGAGCAGGAACAATATCCCAAAGCCGTGGAGCCTTCTTCCGCAGCTTTGGAGGGAGATGTGCTGATGAGCCCACCCAGTGTCCAGTCAGTCACAAGTCCAGGAAGCTCAGGTAGCTGCGGAGAACAGTCCCTCACAAGCTACCAGCCACCACGACCAACATCTCTGGTAAAGGAATGTGTACACTCACCTTTGGCAGACAAAGTCCCGTTTCACAGCTCTCCAAATGAACCAGACCCTTCCAACACTACTGCAACTAGGACCGCCACCTCCTTGCACAGCTCTCCAAATGAACCAGACCCTTCCAACACTACTGCAACTAGGACCGCCACCTCTTTGGACAGGTCTCCTGATGAAGCGCTCATCACCTCCCCCCCTCCCCCCTTCCACAGTACCCCCATAGTGGCATGTGATGATGTGGGAAGGGACCTGGAAAACCTGACCCCTGTCAGGACAAAGGAGCCAGCACCCAACAAGCACAGATCTGAGAGAACCAAGGTATGGTGTGTTGATGTAATGCGTTCTCCTGCTCTTGTATCGTCTGCTAGTCTCACCGTGTACTCTCTGTGGCTTCTGATTGGCTGACTTAAGAATTATCTTACTTGATTGGCTGTATTAAGAATTATCTCACTTGTATTACGAATATCTCACTTGTTACAGTACTTGGCTTCCCCTAGTCTATTGAGCTGGAATATCCTGGAGGTGGGTAAGAGATAGCCTCGTTCCCAAGCCTCCCCCGTTTTTTGTTCTTTGGTTTGCGTTCAGTATAATACCGTTCCCAGGCCTCCCCCATTTTTTGTTCTTTGGTTTGCTTTCAGTATAGTTCACAGTATTATACTGAACGCAAACCGAAGAACTGAACGCTAACCGAAGAGCAAAAATACTGAACGCAAACCGAAGAGCAAAAAAAAACGGAGGAGACCTGGGAACGAGGCTAGGTAAGAGATGGTCTAGCTCGATAGACTAAGAGAAGGCGGTCTAGCTCGATAGACTAAGAGAAGGCGGTCTAGCTTGATAAAGTAGGCTTCCCCCACGTGTCTTTACAAACCTACTCAGCATGCTGCTGAAGTCAAGCAAGCAGCTTCTATGGCTTTGGTTCACCTACGTATGTCAACAGCTAGCCCATGGTGTGAGATGTTTACCAAATTTTCCTGGGTAGAGGCTACCTCGTACCTAGGCCACAAGGGGCTTCGTACAAGACTACCAGTCTGTATGAACATATCACCCACTAACAGTCTGTATGAACATACCACCCACTAACAGTCTGTATGAACACACCACCCACTCAAAGAGAGAAATAGTGCATGTGTGGGCAGGTTGTTTAGTGTCTGATGTCACTTTGAAAGTACGGTAACTTCACTGTTTTGAGGGGAATCAGATTTATAGTTACTGAGTTTTTGTGTGTGCATACTCTGTCCCCTCTTCCCTGCAGCTCCCATTCACTCCTGTCTCCGAGCTTAAACGGGACACTTCTCAGCTTGAAGGCCCCACCCCCAACAACACTTACGGCTTCAAAGTCAGCCAGTCGGCTCTGCCTCTGTCATGTGACAGCCATGAGGTAAGCTGAGGAGTACATTGGAAATGAGTATCTGTACGTCACTTCTTCCAGGCCACTTGCTCTTCTGGTCTTGTGTCCAGGACCCTCCTGCGTGTGCAAATAGGGTCTGGTGTTTTGAGCAGCCTTTCTTGTCACATGCTCGTCACATGTTGAAGTGTTACTGTGGTTGCTTGATTTTCAGGTGCAGTATCTCACTAGTATGAGTGTGGAACTTCATATTCGTACACGGAGCAGTCTGAGACCGGATCCAGAATGCGACCCAATCCTGGCTGTCTTCTACTACATCCACAATGATTGGCCAGGTGCTGGTGGTGGTGGGGAGGAGAATGCCCAGCTCGGTGTCATGGCTATTGATGTAGACGACTGCCACTTTAGCTCACCAGTGAAGGGGAAGAAGGGAGACGGAGAGAGCAGAGGGAGAGGAAAAAGCGGAGAAACGCTGCCCCCAAGGTCACCAACAAAAGGTGCCACTGCCTTGAAATCACCTGTAAAGGAAGCCCTCTCCCCTCTCGGAGCGTCTTTTGCTGGGGAGGCTGGAGACTACCTTGCTCACTGTGGGATCTCATCAGATGTGGTCATCTCGTATGCTTCATCAGAGGTGGAGCTGATCGAGAGAGTTACACAGCTTGTGAGAAGGTAACAGACACAGTGCTGCCGCAATATACTCAAATTACTCAAAGGTACTCAAATTCATATTCTGGCTGTAGCCTATGTTTCTTTTGGTGTAGATCAATATTTAGTCTTGGTCCTAAACCTTTATCCATTTATCCAAGCACCTGTTTATCAATATTGTACTACACTCATTGCAACTCCTATTCTACCAATGAAGACATTGAACTTTGTTGGGGCAAGCCTGAGCAGGCAATGCAGAGAATGATTGGCATTACTCAGTGGAAGTGGGAGGGGCTTTCCTTAGCCTCGTTCCCAGGCTCGCAAGAGAACCTGGGAACGAGGCTAGGCTTTCCTATGTCACACCCTCCAACTTCCAAAGAAGTAGTCTAGTTTGGTAGGTTATGCAACAGCTTGAATGGACTTTTTCGACTAGCTCCTTGATACTAAAGCTGGAAAATGCAGTTATGATATTGGACTGGTATATGTGATGGTGACCTTGATGATGTTTGTAACACCCTTCTCCTGTCCTCACAGCACAGACCCAGACTTCCTTGTTGGGTTTGAGATTGCGACACTCTCGTGGGGGTATCTTGTTGACAGGGCTGCCACCCTCAACATCAACCTTGCCAAGGAGCTCTCAAGAATTCCAAGTGTGTTGTTAGTGTGCAATTCTATTAGAGCTATGTTAATTTCATTTCATACTCATTCTGTTCCATTCCATCCTGGTTATGTTCCATTCTGCCCTGGTTCTGTTCTACATCACTTTGGTTCAGTTCCACTCCAGTCAAAGTCTGTTCCATTCTATCCTGGTTCTGTTCCATTCCAATCCAGTTCTGTTCCATTTTACTCTGGTGGTTCTGTTCCATTCCACCCTGGTTCTGTTCCATTGCAGACTTTCCTGGTGTGAAGCAGCACTCTACTTCAAGTGGACGTGAACCACACATTCCAGGAAGAATTATGCTCAATGTGTGGAGACTTCTGAAGCATGAGGTGGCTCTCAACATATACACATTTGAGAACTTGGCCTTCCATGTGTTGCACCAGCGTATCCCTCTCTTTAGCTTCCAAACACTCACCTCCTGGTATGAACACAGGACAAAGTTGTATAGGTAGGACCTCCTAGCCTTTGCAAGAGCGCATAAGAACGGGCGGCTAGAGTAAGAGCGTGTAACTCCGTAAAATTCGAAACCGGGCGGAATTTACCGCCAGTACTGAAAATAGTAACACGCCCTGCGCAACGCTGTGTTGACATAAGCCATTATGCATTGTTGCTAAGCACGCATATGACTGGGTGTTCTATTTTTAGTATGGTTCAATAATTTTTCCTGGACTACGGGCTTCTATTGGAGTTACACGCTCTTACTCTAGCCGCCCGTTCTTATGCGCTCTTGCCTTTGAATCCAGGCTTTTCATCTCAGGATGTGTCTTGCAGGTTTGCAAAATTCTGGGAAAAAGCCTCTGTCTGTGACAGGAACCCCCCTTCCTTCTTTTTACCCTTTCAACATTCTAATTTATAGACACAGAGTAGTAGAGCACTATGTACGACATTGCCATGGTAACTACAAGCTACTGCAGTCCTTCAATCTGATTGGTCGAACCAGTGAATTTGCTCGCCTCTACGGGATTGAGTTTGTGAATGTACTATCAAGGGGTACACAGGTGAGTGGCTTGCCCACCCCTCCCTTCCCTCTTCCAGGTAGTGTAGTTATGGTATCCATGTAGCCTCGTTCCCAGGCCCCACCCAGCTTTCCGTCGCTTGCAGTACGGAACTGTAAGCGACGGAAAGCTGGGCGGGGCCGGGAACGAGGCTAGTATCCGTGTTGTTTGTCTCACGCTGCAGTATCGTGTCGAGTCCATGATGCTAAGACTTGCAAAGCCAGCCAACTACATTGCAGTGTCACCCAGCATACAGCAGAGAGCCAGGTATTGCAATCCACCACATGCAGCCTCATTTCCAGACTCATGCATGACATATGGAGCATCAAAATGTAATGGCTTGCTTGAGCCTACTTTAGAGTGTATGTTGAACTTGTATTAGTGGTATGTATTGACTTTAGTGTGTGTAACATGTGACTAACCTCATTCCCAGACTCATGCATGAGTCTGGGAATGAGGCTGCATGTGGTGGATTGCATATTGTGTATGTAACTGGACAAGATTCATAGCACGCTGATGACTGGATCTGTCCCCACTCCATTCCAGGATGGCAGCCCCTGAGTGCCTCCCCCTCATACTGGAACCAGAATCAAAGTTCTACGCAGACCCAGTTGTAGTGCTGGACTTCCAATCTCTCTACCCCTCCGTGGTCATTGCGTACAACTACTGCTTCTCTACGTGTCTGGGCAGAGCGAGGAACCTTGCTGTGTAAGTGTACACATGCCATAGCAACGGTGGTCGGTAGCCAGACACTGTAGGAAGCTGCTGTACATTTGTTTGAGAGAGAGCCAAGGCTTGTGCCTATAATTGTGTGCTTCCTACCGAAAACGGAGGGGGGGTCTGGTGCACAGAATTGAATTTTCTTAAGCTGGTTTCTAAAATGTGGTAAAGACCAATGAGATTGTGAA
The DNA here is from genome assembly GCA_949130485.1 of Agelas oroides. Classification (NCBI taxonomy): domain Eukaryota; kingdom Metazoa; phylum Porifera; class Demospongiae; order Agelasida; family Agelasidae; genus Agelas; species Agelas oroides. The sequence continues at coordinate 9,290,664 of OX422186.1, read as the reverse complement.
ATTGCGAATTACTTCTCTTACGATGGGAGTGTGAGATTTAAAAAGATTTCATCTCTAGTTGCGTGAGTATCAACATTTTTGGAGTGGGTGTGTCACAACTTGTTTTGAATGTTGCTTGGTTATACCAGTCTCGGAACAGAAGTTTGACTTGGTGTGCCAGATTGGTTTGTTGTGAGAGGGTGGGGTCTGGGTACAAGGCTAGAGAGAGCCTGGGTACAATTCTAGGTGTGTTGATTTGCATTCATTGGTCTCGCACAGACATGGTGACTACACATTTGGAACCAACCCCCTGAATGTACCCTCCCATGTACTGAAGGTATGTGCCACATTGCAAGTAAGAGTTTCGTTCCCAGTCCTGCTGGTCTCGGCATGAGACTTGGTTTGTATGTGTGTCGTACCATTCCAGAGGATATGTGAGGTAGCAATATGTGATGCAACATGATGTCACAGACTGCCATGGCAACCCATAGTGAAAGGCGAAATCAACTTGTTTCTAATGAAACTCGTTTAGTAGATACTGCTGGGTAAGCCCTGGATGGACAGCTGTAGTTCTTTACTTTTTATGAGTGGAAATGCTCCTAGAGAATCACAAAATTTTATGGCTGTCCATCTCGAACTCACCTGCCAGTGTCCACTGAGTGAATTTCATGCCAAACAAACCATGAGTGCATGTTTTTCTCACCTTTCACTACGGGTGCTATGGCAGTTCGTATGAATACGTCGTTCACATAGCACTAATTGAATAATTACTAGGTTCAACCACTGCACAGAGAGTGAAGGGGAACATCCTCACCTCATAATTACTAGCTTCAACCTCTTTTGGTACCACTGCACAAGAGTGAAGGGGAGCATCCTCACCTCATAATTACTAGCTTCAACCTCTTTTGGTACCACTGCACAGAGAGTGAAGGGGAACATCCTCACCTCATAATTACTAGCTTCAACCTCTTTTGGTACCACTGCACAGAGAGTGAAGGGGAGCATCCATATTTCGCCCAATGGTGTTGTGTTTGTGAAGCCGTGCGTTAGGAGAGGGATAATGCCAAGGTGTGCAAATTGTAAATCTCAGTAAACTATAATGAATGTCATTAACCGTTATGATATATTCTCTTCTTAGGATGCTTGAAGAAATCCTCAGCACTCGTATCATGGTCAAGAATTCTATGAAGCTACACAAGAAGAACAAGGCAAACTGCATGTTCCTGTTTTCCTCTGATGTTGTTTGACCCCTAGCTCTTCCTCTCCACCCCTTTCCACTCCCTTCCACATGATGTCACTGTGTTACATATAGCTATCGCTCTCAACCCCCCACTGCCACCCCCGGCCCCATTTTTATTGAAAAGCTTCCGTTGGTACTGAAAAATGAAAAATGTGGAAATGAGGTTATGTTCACTTGCTCCTCCACTGTTGCTATGGTTACGCTAAACAGGAAGTTCTCTGTTACTAGTCAAGGTCTACAGTCTCCACTTGTTAAGGTAAAAGGAAAAAACACAGCAAAAACAACAACAACAACAACAACAACAACAACAACAACAAAATTTATTAGCTAGTTGTCATCAGGGTGAAAGACGAGTGAATGTTTGTGCTACTCAGGATACACATCACTGGAGGTCAAAGGTTACCATCAGACCCCTATATGTTTCTATGACCATATGGATTCACATTTGAAAGTTTTAACTTCTCTAAGAGAATTTTGGATCACATGAACCCCCGTGTGCAGAGAGAAGGTTGATGCGTAACATGTTGTTTTCCTCTAGGCACTTGGAAAGATGCTGGATGCTAGACAACTGGGGCTGAAGATGATCGCCAATGTTACTTATGGGTATACAGCTGCGAGTTTCTCTGGGCGAATGCCGTGTGTGGAAATTGCAGACAGCATTGTGCAGAAAGGGCGGGAAACACTGGAGCGTGCAATCCAATTGGTCAACTCAACACCTGAGTGGAGGGCAAGGGTTGTGTATGGGGACACTGATAGGTGAGTAGGTGGGGTATCGGTCTATGAATATTGTTATACACCTTTCGCTTCCACAGCTTGTTTGTGCTGCTGAAGGGTGCATCTAAGGAGGAAGCATTTCGAGTTGGGAGAGAGATTACGGAGAGAGTGACAGCCATGAACCCTAAACCCGTGAAGCTCAAGTTTGAAAAGGTCTGATATCCCATCAGCAGCTTCTGAGTTTGAGCACCTTGTCTGCCTGCATGGATAGAGTGTACACTGTGTTGATCTGCACATGTAGTTTGTGTGTCTTGTCTGCCTGCAGCTGTTTACATTGTACACTATGTCAATGCATGTTGTCTACCTGTACATTGTTAGAGTTACATTGTGTCTGTCTGGCTCATTGTGTCTGTCTGGCTCATTGTGTCTGTCTGGCTCATTGTGTCTGTCTGACTCATTGTGTCTGCCTGGCTCATGGTGTCTGTCTGACTCATTGTGTCTGTCTGGCTCATTGTGTCTGTCTGACTCATTGTGTCTGCCTGGCTCATTGTGTCTGTCTGGCTCATTGTGTCTGCCTGGCTCATTGTGTCTGTCTGGCTCATTGTGTCTGCCTGGCTCATTGTGTCTGTCTGGCTCATTGTGTCTGCCTGGCTCATTGTGTCTGTCTGGCTCATTGTGTCTGTCTGGCTCATTGTGTCTGCCTGGCTCATGGTGTCTGTCTGGCTCATTGTGTCTGTCTGGCTCATTGTGTCTGTCTGGCTCATTGTGTCTGTCTGGCTCATTGTGTCTGTCTGGCTCATTGTGTCTGTCTGGCTCATTGTGTCTGCCTGGCTCATGGTGTCTGTCTGGCTCATTGTGTCTGTCTGGCTCATTGTGTCTGTCTGGCTCATTGTGTCTGTCTGGCTCATTGTGTCTGTCTGGCTCATTGTGTCTGTCTGGCTCATTGTGTCTATCTGGCTCATTGTGTCTGACTCATTGTGTCTGTCTGGCTCATTGTGTCTGTCTGGCTCATTGTGTCTGCCAGCCTACCACTGAAACTGGACAGTGAGGAGGCCAGGGAACAAAGCTACGTACTGCCTAAAATGTACACATTGTGTCTGCCTACAGGTGTATCTGCCCTGTCTTCTCCAGACCAAGAAGAGATATGTGGGGTTCATGTATGAGTCTCCCGAGCAGGTGGAGCCCCAGTTTGATGCCAAGGGGATTGAGACTGTCCGTAGGGACACCTGCCCTGCTGTTGCCAAGGTAACAACAGCTTGTCACATGACAGTCATGTGACAACATGCTGCTGCAACATTGTTTTGTGTGTATCACTGAGATCTAATACCAGAACAGGAAGCCAAATTATATAAGACGAAATTAAGCTAAGTTTTTCGCAATATTCCAGGTGTTGGAGAAGTCCCTCCGCCTGCTCTTCTCCTCTCGAGATCTCTCTCAGGTCAAGACCTACGTGCAGCGACAGTGCAGCAAGCTACTGGACGGCCATGTCAGCATCCAGGAGTACACCTTTGCTAAAGAGTACCGCGGAAAGTCCAACTACCGTCCTGGAGCCTGTGTACCAGCACTGGAGCTCACAAAGTAAGGCTGGTCAGCCATGTCATGCATTGTGTCAGGAAGGGAGATGCCCAACTAGGATCTTAAAACCATTTCTTGCATCACCCCCCCCCCCCCCACCCCTTCCTCGTTTCCCCTCTCTCCTTCCCCCTGCTCATCACATGTAACACATGTGACCAGATTTCTCAGGCATTCCTCCTGACTTCTAGTTTCAAAACCAGACTTTCTGTTCCAGATTTTGTCTCGCAGCAAAATCAGGAATGGAAATCCTGGGTTTGAGGTTTGGGTTTGAGCCTAGAGGTAGTGGGGAGCATCTTGGGATACGGTCAAGTTTCTGCTCCTCCAGGCAGAGTTTGGCCGTGGACAGATGTTCGGAGCCGAGGGTTGGTGAACGTGTACCCTATGTGATTGTTTATGGGACACCTGGACAGCCATTGATCCAGCTGGTTCGCAGGCCGGGGGATGTGGCAGGGAACCCGTCCCTACGGCTGAATGGAGTGTATTACATCACCAAGCAGATTCTGCCTGCCCTGGACCGTGCCTTCTCTCTCATGGGAGTGGATGTGAGGCAGTGGTGAGTGTGAGAGGGGTGTAAGGAGGGAGGGGGTGTAGCTACATCTAACTTGTTTTGTGTATGTGTGTATGTATGTATACAGGTACACAGAACTGCCGAGGGTGTTCCGAGCACCAAATCACGTTCCCCAGGAATCATCAAACAAATTGAAGGTTTGCCACATACCACACTCACACCCCTCCCCACACAGGGCACACCCACATCCACCCCTCACATTATCACATGTCTCCCCCCCCCCCCTTCCTCCTCCACACACACACACACATAGGGCACAATTGGGCAGTACTTTGCAACGATGCACTGCCCCATTTGTGGACAGCTGACAGTGGAGGGGGTATGTGGGAGGTGCCGGGAGGACCCACAGAAAGTGGCAGCTGTCCTCAGCTCATGGATGGCAGGTGTGGAGAGGAACTACCACACCATTAAACAGGTGTGTTCTGTATGTGAGGAGGACGAGGAGAGAGAGAGAGGGGGGAAAGAGTCTGCATGCGCAAGGATGTTGTGAGGAAGGGAAGGGTATTACTTTATGTGCATATAGTTTGTAATAGCCTCGTACCCCAGATGGCACACGCTTCCCGCCAAGAAACGGTCAAACTGCTTGGCCCTATTTCTAGATTGTGGTAGGACCAATGAGATCATGTTTTCTTTCTTTACAGTAATATTCTCTACCCAAGCAATACTTTTGAGCGGGTGGGTTGCAAAATTTTTATACTCCTTAGTCTTATGGTCAGAACTTAATACTCAAAACTGAAAAATTTTATACCTCTCCTGTTCTGGTAAAATAAGGCGCATTTCTTGGGCTTTTGCACACGTCAGCAGGGTTTGAATGCGGCTGGCACTGACCATATATGGACGTTCTCACCTCTAAATGGCTTCAATTACCACCAATTAGCATCCACACAAGCGCTAGGGCACTAGTGGGCCACTGGAGTAATTGGACATGCTACAATTTGATTGGCACGTTCAAATAACTGTCGTAAGTAGAAAAGCCCAAGAATCCAGCCTTATTTACCAGACCAGACCTTTCTCTCATAAGAGGGTGGGGTCTGAGAACGAGACTGTTTGTGATACATGATTGACCTTTAACCCCACCTCTCACTAACCCAGCTCTGTCACGACTGTGTGGGCAGTCTTGACCCCGCCCACTTCTCTGCCTGTGTCTCACTTGACTGTCCAGTCTACCACTCTCTGTGTAGAGCCAGGCAAGAGCTAGCTGGTGTTGACTCAATGAGAGAACAACTACAGAATGCACTCAGACTTGAAAGAACTTGGTGGTAAATAATATTATTATAGCCTTGCTGGGTACAAGGTTACTTCACCAAATGACTTGTGAAATATTTGGCAAAATATTTTTATTAATTCTACCACATGCACTTCAAAATTTGTGTTCCCATTGTCCATATTGTGGCTAGTCTCGCGAGCCACACCCTTTGTAGATCAAAGAAGGGTCGTGTCACACTGCAACACACACACTGAATGGTTGCCAAGAAGACATCTTAGAACGTTTTGCCTCAGCTGGAGGTAAAGACTCGGAAAGCTGGTGATTGTCTGGTTAGCAGTAGAGCACTGGCAGCTCAATCCAGGAACCCTGGGTTTACAACAGCCGGGTTTTTGCGTTGTATACAGTGCAGCTAGGCAATAAGGTGCAAACATGTGACATAATGTCTCACGTGCAAACCCACAAAGAGCAATGTATTACCTTGATACATAATGCAACACCTTGATGTTTGCAATGTGACTGGAGTCACCGGACCCTTCAATCCTCTCTAGCTGCAAAGGTGGGGTTTGCATGTGAGACAGCCAGGAAGCCTTTAAGCATGCGTTTGCATAATACCCCCCATCCTGTGTGTGATTCCATGAAAGCTGGCCGCATACCCAGACCACATGGGAGGCCTAAGCTTAGCCTGGACATGAAACTACATCCTGTTAAGTGACATTCCACAGCATGCACAAATTAAACCTGCAGACAGATTTTAATTAATCAAAGCTCATGATCTGTGACATGACATCACAATAATTAATGTCTACAAAGATTTAGACTGTGTTGATTGATGGAGGGATCACTGGAGTAGTGTCTAGTTCATTTTGGAGTGGAGCTGTTTGCTTGGGCGCTGTTCTTGCCATACTTGTCTCCTCCTGAGAGCTTGTTGTTCTTGATGGTGGGGACAGGAGAGGGAGGAGGCTGGGTCTTCTTGGTGGAGTCCAGGAGAATCTCTTCCTCTGTGTCAGACTCACTTACCATCAGACTGCTCTGCTGGTAGCCAGAGCTGTCTGTGTGGAGGAGGGAGGAAGGAGTGTATTTATAGTCAGAACACAATCATACAAGTGTGTATATATGTGTGTGTGGTATGCATGTGTGTATGTGTGAGTGTGTGTGGTGTGTGTGTGTGTGGTGTGGGAAGAGGAGGTACCTTTAGGTAGCATGCGAGCACTCTCCTCATCTTTGTGTTCAAGAATGGCATATCTCACCCTCCGCTTTGTGCGAACCATACGACGCCTGAAAACATACAGACAGGAGAACATCTTGTACCTCAGTGCTATATACACACCACACATGCGATACAGGAGTGCATTGGTTAGTCTTGATGGTGTGTGTAAACACCAGCCTCATTCCCAGACCCTTTGTCTGGGAATGAGGCTGGTGTAAGTACCTTCTGAGGCAGCAGCAGCAACATAACCAGACGATGAACAACAGGAGCAGTGTAGACCCCATTGCCACCAGGACAACATAGAACACACTCCACTCTGAGAGGGTTATGTGACAACCATGTGACATCAGCAGTCAGTATAATTATATCCTAGCTCCTTATCTCCCATGGTCAGTTAGCTCCCTTGATCCCTCCTCCCTCTCCTCCTCCCTCTCCTCCTCCCTCTCCTCCTCCCTCCCTTCTCCTTCCCTTCCCTCACTCCTCCCCTCCTCCTTCCGTCTCATCCCTCCCTCCTTCTCTCTCTCGCTTACCACAGTTGCTCTCTTTCTTCCCAAGGTGTGCTTTAAATGGGTTCTCCATCCAGAAGGTGTTGCACTCACACTTCTTTGTGCGAACATTACACATGCCATGCCCTGAACAGAGCAGCTGGCAAACTAAAGAACGGGGAACCAAGAACAATGATATTTAACTCTTTGTGTCTAATGTTAACTAGAGTATGGAAGGGGGAGTTTGCTTACACACCTCGCCCATAGAAGTGTGCAAGTACAATATAGTCAACATACTTTGGTCAAGAGATCAAGGCGATCTCTGATGATCCAGATTAACAAGTCAATATAATTTACATAATTCGGATGAGTCTGAGTGAGCCCTATACTAGCATGACTGCATTGCACACGCATGTGTGCATCTAGCTACATATATGCTTGTTTGGACCAACCACTTACCATATAAGCGCATTCAAACATTTATATATCGCCGAGAGCAAGAGTGAAAGACTACTTCCATACTGTAGTGTCGGCATGAAGGAGACCAGGAGCGAAGAAGTTGAAGCACGCATGGCAACTTACTTCTGCTTTCTGTAAGCTACCTCAACCACGTACCAAGACAGACAACGCAGGCTGTTCACTGTGAGACCATCACGGTGCAGATAACGTCATGCAGGAACAATGCTCATACACGGCAGGGATTCAGCCCATTATTCGATTGTGAAGCTTAGCCTGTGTAGCCATAGTAGCTCCCCTGCAGCTAGATGGACAAATAGCTGCATTGTTTGTATGTATTCGATGCGAGGTCACTTTGTGCTAACAAAAACGATGTGAAACCTGCTCAGGCTCGCCGCACGATCATGAAGCATCTCACTAGTTATTATACTAAGGGGGTGTGGCTACCATTATACGGTGTCTGATACCCACGGATGTGTGTACACACATCCGTGGGTATCAGACACCAATTGATCATCGTTAGACGTCATACCTTTCATTTCCACCCTAATAATGTGGAATCTTGCGAAATAGTAGTCTTGTCCCTTGGTAGTCAACATCTCGTAAGCATGTGTGGCGTTCAGTGGTTCCTTGGTTCTTTCGTTGATGGCGTAGAACTCGACCATGACATATGGGTCAGTGGGGTACACTCCCTGGAACTCAATGCTGTGGGTTGCTTCACGTGTATTGAGCATCAGGATTAAACTGTTAGCAAGGTCATGCTGCATGTGTGTGTGTGTGGTGGTGGGGGGAGGGGAGAGGGGAGAGGGGAGAGGGGGGAGGGGGGGGATTAGAGGACTTCATTTTAATTTGTTGTAACTACATCGGTTGTGTGAATTCACCGAAATATCACCCGTGTTTGGAGTCAACATGGCACCATTAAGGTACTTCATTTCAAGCAAAAAAAAAACATCTCATTATTGCATTTTTGTACATCTGTTTGTTGTTTACCATTTTGTGTATTTTAGATGCTATCTCCAGTTACAAGTAAGCTGTGGACACAAGTGTGCAGCTCAAGGTCTCTCAGTAAAACACATCCACCACAATCCGATACATTAGTTTCAAGTGCCATACATGCAAATTGGTAGGCGCGGGGGTTCTACAACAATTTAAGTGATTGTTGGAGGAAATTAGTTCTACAACAGCTTAAGAGATTGTTGGAGGAAATTTTACATTAATTCACACTTTGAATCTAAATTCGCATAATTACAGTAGTGCTCAACGTGGTTCTGAAATGTAGCACGTTCAACTTCCCTCGTTTGTTGCACGAACGAAAATATGTTAACCGTGAAAATTTCCAATCTATGATATTCGATAAATAACCCAATTAAGTCACATGAAATTTGTCCCCACCCACACACCAGGTCATCCTGTGTGAAGTTCCATGGGTCCTCCTCCACATGAACTTGTATGATGTGCCTCTCGTGGGGGTTGGGTAGCACTGTGAGGGTCACATTGTCACTGGCTTTCTCTTTGTTTTGGTTGGTGATGGTGAGGGTGAAATGGTAGGTGCCATTAGCCAGGTTGGATAAGATCAGGATTGGGAGCTTGTCCGAGTGGTGTACAGCCATCTGTGTGTGTGTACGTGTGTGTGTGTGTGTACGTGTGTGTGTACGTGTGTGTGTGTGCATGTGTGTGTGGTAAACATGTATGAAGGATGGGAGAGAAAAGAAGTGCACCTCAAAACAGTCTGTGCAGCAGTGGAGAATGTTTATGCTTTGATTAGCCTCGTTCCCAGATCCCGCCCAGCTTTCTGTCAGCGTTTCATTCCCACACAGGGAGAGCCTGGGAATGAGGCTATGTTTTGATTGCATCATTTCATTGTACATAAATGCAGTTGTAACGTGGTGCATTATTCTACATAAGTAGCTACACTGCAACGACCTCACACACACCCTACCCCGGCTGCTGGGCTATTGCTGGAACGCTCCCAGTGGTAGTCAATAATGCCAAAGTCATCGTGGCTTTGTGATCCATCTAGGACAGCAGTGGTCTCAGGGAGATAAATGGTGACATTGGGACCAGCCATGGCTCGTGGGGGGACCTTGGGGTCTGGAAGTAAGAGAAAAGGGGGAAGGAGGAGGAAGGGTATGGGACAAGAAAGGCCGAGGGGAAAGGAAGAAAAAGGAGGAGGGAGTAAGAAGGGAAGGGGTTGGGGGGGGGGGGGAAGAGTTAGAGGAGAGTAAACAGAATAAAGGGGGAAGAAGAGGGGAGAGGGAAAGAAGAGGGGAGAGGGAAAGAAGAGGGGAGAGGGAAAGAGGAGGGGAGAGGGAAAGAGGAGGAGGAGAGAGAAGAGGAATGCTGCAATAGCTTCCCTAGCAACGAAACACTGTGTGAGGTATGAGTGCTATCTCAGAGTTGTATTGTTGGCCACAAGAGGAAGGCAGTTAGTGGTAAGTGCTACCCCAACTTGTAACTCAGTTTCTCTGGAACATGAACTGTCCAACCACAATATGTAGTAGAACTCAAACCATACTGTAATGCTAGCTGGAAGCCCAAGTAAAGAAGTCAACAACTTTCTTTTTCTGGTGCTTGAATGCTATGGAGGATGATTATCTACAAATGGGAGGTGTTCCAATTAAGTGTATTCAAGACTGGCACACTAAAATGGGGTTGAGCTGTTTACCAAGGGTTATCCTGCTAGGAAACAGTTTATCAAGGGTTATACTGCTATGAAGCAGTTCACCAAGGGTTATCCTGCTAGGAAACAGTTTATCAAGGGTTATACTGCTAGGAAGCAGTTCACCAAGGGTTATCCTGCTAGGAAGCAGTTTATCAAGGGTTATACTGCTATGAAGCAGTTTACCAAGGGTTATCCTGCTAGGAAGCAGTTTATCAAGGGTTATACTGCTATGAAGCAGTTTACCAAGGGTTATCCTGCTATGAAGCAGTTCACCAAGGGTTATCCTGCTAGGAAACAGTTTATCAAGGGTTATCCTGCTAGGAAACAGTTTATCAAGGGTTATACTGCTATGAAGCAGTTTATCAAGGGTTATACTGCTATGAAGCAGTTTACCAAGGGTTATACTGCTAGGAAGCAGTTCACCAAGGGTTATACTGACAGTTAAAAAAGTGTACCAAATAAAATAAAAATGTGGGTGTTTCTTAGCCTCATTCCCAGGCCCCGCCCAGCTTTCCGTTGTTTGCAGTTAGCCTCATTCCCAGGCCCCGCCCAGCTTTCCATTGCTTGCAGTACTGCAAGCGACGGAAAGCTGGGCGGGGCCTGGGAACGAGGTTAGGTGTTTCTCAGAAAAGCTACATATAAGCACTTTACATGAAGTGGCTTCAATTAACCAATTAACACACAACTGCCATTAACCACCACTTGTGTAGCACAAAGGGTCACTTTAGAGCAAGGCGCACCAACCTTTGGAGTAGAGGACAGTGACGGTGTCAGAGCTTGAGAGGTTACGGTGGTTTGTGATTGTCAGCTTAAACCGGTAGAGAGTGGGGGAGCCATAATTCTTGTCAATATGTAGACCATGTAGTGTGAGGTAGGCTGTAGTCTCACCACTCATTTGGATGTCCGTGGGACCACTGCACGCAATAAAAAATTAATATAAGTATAGCCAGAAATTGAGTCACATGGAGGTCACATGATGGTCATAATGTGCTCACATGACAGTCATGTGATCTAGCTACTGTGTGCTGCTTACCTCACTTGTGTCCAGACATAGCTGCTGATGCTATTGTCATCATTGTTGCTCTTACTGCCGTCCAATGTCACGCTGTCATCAGGGAACACCACTGTATGATTTTTACCGGCATTTACAACAGGAGGTGTGGTCTTCTCTGTGTATGTGTATGTGTGTGTGTGTGTGTGTGTGTGAGAGAGAGAGGGAGGCACTAAAGCATGGCATGCAGTCATGCTACTATTGTGCACACTATACCTGGTTTGACATCCACAGTTACCGTGGAAACATCAGAATGTCCAGCAGAGTCGGTGACAGTCAGTTCAAATTCATAAACACCCACTGTCAGCTTGGTAACATGCAGTATGGATGTCTGGCTACCCTGTGGATAGGTGTGTATGTGGAGGGTGGATGTGTGGAGGGTGGATGTGTGGAGGATGGATGTGTGGAGTGTGGATGTGGGAAGACGGTGATGTGAACTCTGAGCCAGTTTATAGCCGGGGTAAATGGTACCTCCATGTCCACTGGGTGTCCCCTGAGCTGCCGCCATCTGTACTGCAGCACACCCTAAAATATGATTGTGTGTGTGTGTGTGTGTGTATGTGCACATGGTAGTGGTGGACAAGATCATGTATGCACAAATAAACCCCAGGATTAGCCTCATACGCAGTAGCCTCGTCCCCAGGCTCTCTCCTCAAAAACAGGGTGGAGGAGAGAGCGCCTGGTAACATCCACAGTAAAAGTTGTCGACTTCCGGCGCCTTGCTCCGGCGGTACCAATCAGATTGCAGAACGAAACCACGTGTACACGTGACATTTTGTCCACTCAGCAAAAATTGTCAACTCAAAAATGAACTTGTAAGCGTAGACTACACCTCGAAGGTAGAGTTTTCGAATGTGCGGAAGGGGCGCAAGTCCAGAGAGTCCAAGATCGAAGTTCGCTGTAGTTGGTTTGTGGGACCGACTCGCTCACCATACTTCGCTGCTCCGAGTTTACGTGTGTAAAGTGCATCACAGAACTCAACAGAGCTGCGGATGCCTCGAAGACGAGGAGCGAAATTGTAAATAGCTTGCGCTGCTACCACCGACATTGCATGGGAGGTTATTAAATCACATTACAATTATTACTAAAGTGGGAGCGTCCTACGTTGATCACATGAATGATGACGCGCCGGAAGTCGACAACTTTTTCCCGCGGATGTTACCAGGCTCTCTCCTCCCCCCATTTTTGAGGAGAGAGCCTGGGGATGAGGCTACATACGCAGGCCCACGCTACTTCTCCCTTGGGTCTCATGTTGTAAATTGGGCAATGCACTGTACTAATAATGGTGACCTTATCATCTGTGCTCTTGTTGCCATAGAGATAGACCTCGTCCTTGGGGAGGTAGATGAGAAGGGGCCCCTCTGCGTTGGCGACAGGAGGGTAGTCTTTCTCAGGGTGGACAGTCACGTTGGCATAGGCAATTGAATTAGCCCCATCTGCATCTGTGACAGTTAGCCTGGGAGGGGGGAGGAAGGAGGGGGGGAGGAGGGAGAGGGGAGAGGAGGGAGAGGGGAGAGGAGAGAAAGGGAGGAGGGGGAAAAGAAGGAGAGAAGCACTAACTTGTAGCGATAATTAGGGTTTTGTAGCTGTAGCACAGTTATCTCAGAGACTAAGGCAGAGTTTTGGAAATGGAGATGGAGGGAGATGGTGAAGGGAGTGGGAAGGGGGCATTTAAGGCTGCGGAGAGAAAGAGGGAGGGAGGAGAAGGGACGGGGGAGGGGGAAGGAGAGGAGAGGTACTAACTTGTATCGATATTTGCCCTGCTTGAGGTCATGCAGGCGCAACATAGCTGTATCTGAGACTAGGGCGGAGTTTCGGATGGGGCCCTGTACTTCTTCCCAGTGAAAGGTAAGTGCTTTTGATCCTTCATCATCCGTGCTGCTTGAGGCATCCAGGATTGTTGTGTCGTGAGGTAGAACCAACTGTGTGTGTGTATGAATGTAGATACATGTAGGGGATAAACAATGTTTTTTTCTTTCAGAACCAGTAAGCCTCGTTTTCGACCTGGTTCGAAATTCTGAACAGCCCTGGGAATGAGGCTATGAGGCTAGGACGCAGAGTGGAGTCAAGTAATTGGTTCTGTCTGTCAGTCACAGCTAGTCTCATTCCTAGAGTCTTGCGAGGAAGGAACTGCAAGAAGAGGAATTTACAGCAGGCACAGCCTCTTATGCAGCCTGGCTGCGACTGGGTATGAGGCTACAGCAGGCACAGCCTCTTATGCAGCCTGGCTGCGACTGGGTATGAGGCTACAGCAGGCATTGATTATTATTTTGGTGTAAGTTTTCAATGAGCGTGTTTGTGGAGTGCTATACTACAAGGAAGTTTTCCAAGCAACAATGATGGTATTTCATATACCACACACACACACACACACACACACACACACACACACACACACACACACACACACACACACACACACACACACACACACACACACACACACACACACACACACACACACACACACACACACACAAACACACACCTGGACATCATTGGTAGGTGAAATGATTGCAGTGGGAGGGGAGTTCACCCTAGGTTTCACATGCACTGTCACGTTGACATTTGTCTCTCCCCAGCTACCCTGTATGCTCTGAACTGTCAACCTCAGCCCATATACACCAGCCACCAGCTATTACAACAGGATATGGGGGGGAAGAAGGAAAGAAGAAGGGAGGACAGTGTGGAAGGGGGGAAGAGAAAGAGAAGGAGAGGGAGGGATATGGGAGGGAAGGAGAGAGGAAGGGGAGAAGAAGGGAGGAGAGAAAGAAGAGGGAGGGACAGGGGCAAGTAGTCAGGAATGTCCATGCACCTACTACCTACACACAATGATACCATGTATGACAAATAAAGAGGCAGAGAGAGAGAAGAGAGAGAAGAGGGAGAGAGGGAAGAGGGAGAGAGGGAAGAGAAAGTGGGGAGGTGGGAGAGGGAGAAGAGAAAGGAGAGTGAGGAGAGGGAGGAGAGAAAGGAGAGGGAGGAGAGAAAGGAGAGGGAGAAGAGAAAGGAGAGGGAGGAGAGGGAGGAGAGAAAGGAGAGGGAGGAGAGAAAGGAGAGGGAGAAGAGAAAGGAGAGGGAGGAGAGGGAGGAGAGAAAGGAGAGGGAGAAGAGAAAGGAGAGTGAGGAGAGGGAGAAGAGGGAAGAATAGGGGAGAGAAAGTGGGGAGGTGGGAGAGGGAGGAGAGAAAGGAGAGGGAGGAGAGGGAAGAATAGGGGAGAGAAAGTGGGGAGGTGGGAGAGGGAGAAGAGAAAGGAGAGGGAGGAGAGAAAGGAGAGGGAGGAGAGAAAGGAGAGGGAGAAGAGAAAGGAGAGGGAGGAGAGGGAAGAATAGGGGAGAGAAAGTGGGGAGGTGGGAGAGGGAGAAGAGAAAGGAGAGGGAGGAGAGGGAAGAATAGGGAGAGGGAGAAGGTATCTCCATGAGATGAAAAAACGATGCCGTGCCTACCCCGGTGAGCTCAATATTCTTGTTGTTCTCTCCACTGATCGTCCCTTCCTCGGGACCAAACAGCTTCACCCATGAGTATGTGAAATCACCACTGCGCTTCGGCTCTGGCCATGTGCTGGCAAAAATCTGCGCAGAGTTTTCTGGCAGGGTGATTTCTGTGTCGCCTATTGCAGCAACTGTGATTGCTGTGGGTCAAAGGTCAAGAGATGAGACTGGCCATCCAGTCCACCAGGGGGGGGTAGGACAAGCTCTAGGAAGCACGTGAAAAAATTACATTCCATTCTTAGGTATGCGGAAAGTTTACGGGGATTTACAGAGATTAAACAAGTAAGCGCTCGTAGCATCCAAGTTTGCCGGGGTTCAATGGGGTTCAATGGGGTTTGTCATGGTAAAAATGGACCCCCCAAAATTGGTTCCCCCCGGAACTAATTTTTCGATAAATAAGGACCCCCTGGAACTTATTTTACTTCAAAATATGGACTCCCTCTGAAAAATTTGGACCACCTCCCAGAGATGAAGTAATGTAGACCCTGGAACATATTTCACTTGCAAAATTTTGACCAGTGGCGTATGTAGGGGCGTTTCCGGGGTTTCTGGAAACAACTCAGGCCCGTCAGTTCAGCAGCACACAATCTACTGTAGTCTCATTCCCGGCCGCACGCAATGCTCAGTTTCCATGACATTGTACGAAATTCGCGACTAATCCACATTTCGAACGCTGCGTGGGGCCACTGAGGCATACTCATAGAAACAGTCATTGATTCTTCTAGACATGCAACTGTGAACTCCACTGATGTCCTTAGTAGTCACCGATTTGCCTTTGTGTGGCTGGCCTTTAGTAGGAACAAATTTTTCAGGGTGGGTCCAAATATTTCAGAAAAATTCGTTCCGGGGGGAACCAATTTTAGGGGGGTCCAAATTAAACGTGACAGGTTCAATGCTTCAAACACTTTTGTTCTAAGAGTAGAACATCCCTACATTGTCAGAAAGTCGGAGAAATCCCTGGATATGGGTGAGCTCACCTTCCATGCCGAGAAAACTGCATGCTGCCGATTGCAGCAGGAAACCAAAGTACATGTTTAGCTTTAGCGCGGCAAACTACTCCCTAAAACTGCACAAAAAATACTCAATAGAGGCTGCAGCATATGGAATCATCACTAGGCATTACATCATCAGATATCTGAGTGCACGTGAGCTTGTCCTACCCCCCCTGCCAGTCCACAATAACTACCAATTTAAAGGCTTTTACTTCCTGTCTAGTTGTTGAATGGAGTCCTCTGATTGGTCACACTAAGGGCTCTAAAAACCCAGAGCGGTACCAGAACCTCTCTGTTTGGAATGGAGAATAAGTTTGGGAAGTATACAAACAGGACACACAGTCATGGGAAATATACACTTACTTTTTTGGTTGGGTTGGTGTGTTACAGATGGTTCTGAGGCAGTGGCAGGGGGATGTGTTGCTGGAGGAAGTGTGGTAGGGGCTTGGGTGATGGGGGGACGTGTGGAGGGGGCTGTGGTAGTGTCTATGGTCGAAGCGGTGGTAGTATTGGTGGGTGCTGTACTATTTGTGGTTGCCATGGTATCATTCTCGGAAGAGAGTCCAGATGTTTCGTCAGCTGTAAGGTTTGAGAACACCACATCATGTGGAAGTGAACACAATGTAGTTATAGTTTACACAGCACTCGTTTACTAGCTACAGGATGTGGAGGAGGGGATGTCAGCTATTACACTGCCAAATTTTACTACACACCCAACAACATTTTTTCCAACAGTCCCACAATCAATACCTGTACCATGTGTTGCTTGCTGAGCTTGAATACAGCTTTACGTAAGTGTAAAGAAATGGATTCTTAATTACATTCCAAAATGAGAATTAAAGAACCAACGTTAATGTAAATCAAACACAGGTCAGAGGAAGCAACGTGAGTGCACAATGGTTAATGCCGTTGCGTACTTTCCCCAGAAACGAAACTTTGGCTCACCAGAAAGCACGGGAAAGTGGTGCCAGATGGTGACAGGGTCAGTATACCTTCAGTATACTCAAGATCTATATAGCTGTTTCTTTAAAGGAAGCTGCTAAGTGGAGTATTCATTTTCCAAACAAACTGTTACAGCAGCAACCCTGTAGGCATCCTGGGGTGTGGTTTAGATTTGTACATACCTTTTTCACAGGTTCCTCCTCAGCTTTTCAGTTGTACATCATGAAACTGAATGTGCAACTGGAAAGCTGGGTAGGAGCCTAGGAACAAGGCTCAATAAATACTTCATTGAAAGCTAAAGTACTGACAGTTCAAGCACTGAAGAACCAATGTGTAGTACAATTGGTAGTTGTTGTGATTCTAGAACTAACCTCTATGCCACAGCATGTGGAGGTAGGTGGTGTCAATACCAGCCAACCCCTTGGGCTCGCAGTTCTCAGGGTTGTCGGGACAAGCAACTGCAAAGCACTTGCGCTCAAAGACCCACACATACTGACACAGTCTCGGTCCAAGGCGGCAACAATCCCGTTCACACTCCTGATTAGTGAGGGAACCAAGGGAGTGAATCCTGTCCACACGTGTCTGACCCCGTGGTATGGAATGGAAGTGAAGCCTCCCAGGAGAGCACTGTAAATTGTCTGTGTTCTCCCACTGGAGCCGGCGTGGAGGACTGGTTGTGGGTTCATCATCTTCAAACCCAAAGTCGAAAAGGCTGCTGCTACTGCGACTCGAGAGGACTAGAGGGCAGTAGCGAGAAGAGCCAAACTCCCACGCATGTCTTTTATATTTACAGTACAAATTTTCAGGGATTAATTACATCTCGTATAAGCTTAACATCAGTACGTTTTTCAAGCTTACCTCGAGTTGATAGCGCCAGCACGAAGGTCACAAGGCAGATCAGTCGCCGATCCATCTTCCAGCTTCCAGCTAAACTTCCTACTGGGGTCAAGGATCCAGGAAGGAACGATCCGTGACGGAACGATCCGTGACGTCATAGCCTAATATGAGTTCCGTTCCGATACTCTGTACCGAAACTGAGCAGCTGTCCTCATTTTCACTGTTAGTATAAATGGCCGTGAAAGTGTCCCAAGTTTGGCCTGTGGAGAAATACGCTCGGTTTGTCACTGACTCTCAGCAGGCTGTATTACTGCAGAAGGATGCAAGGAAGGGGGGAGCATGGCAGGTTAGCGTATTTTTTTGTGCGAACAAAACAGTTCTTTTTTGCAGAGTTGATAAATTTCCTATATCCCTCTCTTGCAGCACTATTCGTCAAAGGAAGGTGGGATACAGCTGGCTCTGCTAGAGTCATACCACGTCATGGTGTCAAGTGGAAACCAGATTTATGTATGCTGCACATACCATTTTTTTGTATGGTTCCAAGCTGGTTGTAATTGCTTGAAATTTGTCTCATCTCTGCAGGAGAGTTTTTCTTTGTGGGACTGCAAAAAGTGGATAAAAGGAGTAACTAAGGGAGACAGCATTCTCTTTATGTATCGCCTCAATGTACGTCATCCAAGCTGTTGTATACAACAATATAACATCTTGAGCATTTATTCCACTATAGGATGAAAATCGTCGCTTCAGAGTGAAGTTTGCCCCCATGGCTCCCCTGCGCACCTCCATGGAAACATGCAGAAATTGCATTGCTACCCTGAGCCCACTGGTACCCATCAAGGAGATGGGCACCATGCCTGGTAGTAGCATGGACACAATATCGGATTCCCAAGTGCCCCTCCCCTGTGAAGACCTTCACATGCTGATGTCCCAGAACACTCAACTGCAGGAATCAGGTAGTCAGCTAGATTCTGCAAAGAGGAGTAGTAGTAGTAGCCTGTTGGGTGGCTCTTTGTACATGTGCACTGTGGAAGGCAGGCCTAAAGTGGCAGTGGAAGAAGGCAATTCCCCAGACAAACAGGACCTGGTGTCTATTCCTGACCTAGCCAAGGTGGGCATAGTGGGTTATTATGCTTATGTAACACTGTATGTATGCTTGTGGCACATATTCATCCCAGTCAATGCAGTCTTCGAGTAAGACACTATGCGGGGCTTATGCAGAGACTAACTTTCCTACTGAACAACTGGGCTCTTTTATTCGGCTTTGCCTAACTGATGCGAACTTTCCTGGGTTTGTGGAGGCAGTAGAGAAGGAGATGAACCTTCTCACTGGAGGAAAATGACTACATAAATCATTGACAGTCAGCAGCAGTATTCAGATTGAACTCCGTATTAAACATCAGCTATATATACACAATGTATCCATACAAAGCACTATATTTGATTCGACAATATCAGAGATAATATACACTAAACTACGTAGTGTATATTATCTCTGACAATATCAACTAATGGAGTGTGTGCATCGTACATTGTTACTTGACGTGTCATCTATTTTCTTTGATATGGATTTAAGTTTCGTAGCTAGTTCTCTGCTGAACAGTTCTGCTGGCCTTGTGCCAGGGTTCTTGACAGTACTGTGGTCTTTTACTTTCTCATGGGTTGTAGAACTAGGCTTGAAGGTGAGAAGGGGAGGAGGAGGGGGAGGAGGAGGAGGAGGAGGGAGAAGCTGAGAACCTGAGGGGAAAGATGGAGGATTTATCACTGGTGGTAGTGGATGAAGAGGAAGTGTGGTCTTTGCCAGTTCTGTAGTGGGAAGCAGTGATGATAAGTTTGCACTTGATTTCAGGGGAGGTGGTGGTGGTGTGGTCTTTAGAGTGAGACGAAGTGATAATGAACGTGCACTTGATTGTAGGGGAGGTGGTGGTGGAGGTGGAGGAGGAGGTGTGGTCTTTGTCTCTTCTTCAGGACTGGGGTGTGGTGATAAGCTTGCACTTGATTTCAGGGGAGGAGGTGGTGGAGTGGTCTTTAGAGTGAGACAAAGTGATAATGAATGTGCACTTGATTGTAGGGGTGGTGGAGGTGGAGGAGGAGGTGTGGTCTTTGTCTCTTCTTCAGGACTGGGGTGTGGTGATAAGCTTGCACTTGATTTCAGGGGAGGAGGTGGTGGAGTGGTCTTTAGAGTGAGACAAAGTGATAATGAATGTGCACTTGATTGTAGGGGAGGTGGTGGTGGAGGTGGAGGAGGAGGTGTGGTCTTTGTCTCTTCTTCAGGACTGGGGTGTGGTGATAAGCTTGCACTTGATTTCAGGGGAGGAGGTGGTGGAGTGGTCTTTAGAGTGAGACAAAGTGATAATGAACGTGCACTTGATTGTAGGGGAGGTGGTGGTGGAGGTGGAGGAGGAGGTGTGGTCTTTGTCTCTTCTTCAGGACTGGGGTGTGGTGATAAGCTTGCACTTGATTTCAGGGGAGGAGGTGGTGGAGTGGTCTTTAGAGTGAGACAAAGTGATAATGAATGTGCACTTGATTGTAGGGGAGGTGGTGGTGGAGGTGGAGGAGGAGGTGTGGTCTTTGTCTCTTCTGCAGGACTTGGGTATGGTGATAAGCTTGCACTTGATTGTAGGGGAGGAGGTAGAAGTGGTGAGGCCCTTAAAGCAGGAGCAAGTGTTGTACCTGATTGAAAAGAAAGTGTGGTCTTTAAAGTGGGAGGAGGTGGAGGTGGTGGAGGAGGAGGTGTGACCCTTGGAGTGACATCATGTGATGATGAGCTTGCACTCGATTGCAGGGAAGGTGTTGGAGGAAGAGGTGGAGGAGGGGGTGTGGCCTTTGTCTCTTCTGTAGGACTGGAATGTGATGGTGAGTTACTAAGTCTTGATAGTAGTTTGGGAAGAGGAGGTGGAGGAGGATGTGTGGTCTTTGTCTCTTCTGCAGGACTGGGGTGTGATGATGAGCTTGCACATGATTGCAGTGGTGGAGGAGGAGGAGGTGGAGGTGTGACCTTTGTCTCTTCTGCAGAACTGGAATGTGCTGGTGCGTTACTAAGTTTTGATGGTAGGTTGGGGAGGGGAGGTGGAGGAGGAGAAGGAAGAGGAGGAGGAGGTGATGTATTTAGTGGATTTTTAGATGGACTGGTAATGGTACGTGCTGCCTGCACTCTCTTTTTCAGCCTTTGCTTCAACTCTTCTCTGGGATCTTCAATTGGTGTGGACCAACTCCTGTGTATCATTCCATTAGCTATCCTAGGTTTTATAGGTGTACTTGTGTCAAGTGGAGAGAGTATTGGGAGTTCGGGAAACATTTTGGAGACTGGGTTTGCTTCCTCACCGTTTGCATCAAAGCTGTCAATGACACTCTCAGTGGTTGTTGCACCATCATCTTGAGACATAGTTGGTTGGTTCTCAATTTGGACATCAGTGCTGACAGGTCTGGGAAGAAGTGGTTGCACTCCTAACTCCAGTGGAGGTTCGGAATGCTGAGATTTCAGTAGCTTGCATTTGGAATTGAGTAGCTCTGGCATCCAAACTGGAATGGCTAGGTCAAAGTATTTTTCCTCTCCAGCTGGATTTTGGACTAAACAACAATCTGTGTTGGATTTGGTTCTGGCTGATGCCTGCTGGTCATGTGTACTGATGACTGGGCTGGAGTGCTGTTGTTGGGCTACTGTGGGGCTGAAAGTACTTGCTGGGGAAGTTGGCAGCGGGCATTGTGGACTTGAGAGCAACTTACAGCTTGATAGACCTGTATCCCAGGAAGTGTCATGGAATCCAAGTGGCTTGTTTCCTGGTGAAGGTGTAGATTGGTGCAAAAAGGTTGTTTTCTCCTCTTTCTTTGGTGTTATTTGCAGCAGCTGGCTCATCCTCTTTCCCTGCATGAGGAGGTAGTCATCTGGAACTGTGCAGTTCTCTAAGTAGGCAGAGGTCCTCTGTGGCACTATGGGTGGAGGCTGCCTGGCAGGACTAGAAGGTATGGTGCTGCAAAGCTCAACAGGCTTAAGCCCAAACAGACTAGTCAGGACTGCAGCAATTCCTTGACTTGATAAGGATTTTGATTTCCTAGGTGGAGTGTTTGGGGTTGTGATCCGTTGTCCTGATGTGCCCTCAAATGATTTAGATTTAGCAAGTGGAGTCTTCAAAGCGCATTTGGCCAGTAAACTACCTGGTATATTTTCCAGGGAGCCACTTTGTGAAGGTGGGTGGCTTGGAAATCTCAGCTCACTTGTGCTGGAGTGACAGCTCCTGTAAGAATCATCAAACCCTGAATCCCTTAATGTGTCTTGACTATGTGCTGCTTGTATCTTCCTTTCTGCATTGGTTGCAGTGAGTAGGCATGCTTCAGACAGGCTTTTCTTCCTGATAAAGCTGAAGTTTGGCAGATTGTTAGCTGCTAAATTCCTCTCATTAGCAGCACTTTGATTGCTTGGGCTTGGGCTTCTGTGACATTTTAGCTCATTCTCACCCAGGCGAGATAATGAGCTAACATTTTGGGATGGTTGGTCCGGATACACGCTCCTAGCTTGCCTTCTGGTACCTGCCGATGTTGCAATCGTTGAGACATCTGTCTTGCTCTGGAACTCCCTACACATAACAAGCCTTCTGTGCTGTGGTCCAGGGCTGGATGTAGGTGACTCTACTGGAGATTTCCGAGGTAGAGTTGTATTTACTGGAGGCCTTCTGCAAATAGTTTTTTGTTTCCTGTCAAGTGTGTAGGAATACTTCCGCTCTCTTTGAGGGCTGAATTGTGGCGTCTTTACATTTTCGTTGATGAGTTGGAAGGGGTAGCTTGCGATTAGCTTTTGCCCCCCAGAGTCACCAGCCTGTATATATACATGAAAATGGATGGGTTTTTATTGTGACATCTGGCATTGGTAGAAATGCAGTTAAATTGTCTAATGACACAGAATGGACCATTAGGCCATGCATATTTGATCCATGCTGCAGTATTATAATAACCTGATCGTTGAAAAGAGGCGAAAAGATTTATATTTGGTAGATTCCACAAACTTCAGTAAGTGTCAAGACACTTTGTTTACAAAAAAGATTTGCACATGAAGAGTGTTACTTCCTGCAAGTGTGCAGAATTTTAGTAAATCAGCTATAGATAATGTCATTGATGCACACCTTGTGTAGCTCCGTGCCTCTGTTCCAGGCTTTAGCAAAGTTGCTGAGCAGTGTGTTATTCACCAGTACAGGTTCTTCTTCATCTTATGAAATAAAAGAAATGTTTATTGGTAATTATCTGTTCTCTCTATCACTGAAAGACAAGCAGCAAATCACAAGATTTGAATATCATACAAAACTGGAAGTGATTCATGCAGCCCTACCTGTATCAGGTTCCACATTGTGTGAGACGACTGCACAAACCTCCCTCTCTTCTTGATTTAGGTTACCTTCAAATGATGCCACTGTTGAAAGGGAAAAAATAGTCTCACTACATTTCTGTGGTAGCAATAACAAAATCTCTTAGCTGTATAGGTGGATTAATAGCTGTGTGATGCTAATTCCTCTACTGCGGCCTTACATCTCTTTCTCCTTGTGATGTGAGGTGGTGAATCTGTTATTTTGAAGAGGTATATTCGGTCCACACTGTCCCAAACATGTTGATTCAATTCTGAGACCTCCTCTATTTCATCAGCCAGTCGTGACTCTGCATGGAGTAGTGACAGTGGAAGGTTACTTCAGTCAATGAGCAGAATGAGCATGGTCACTTTACCTGCAAATGTGTACTTGATCTGGAGGGCATACTCCTCTGCTCTGTCTGAAAGCCCAAGCTTGTGCAGCAGTTTAGTGAGGATTTCTCCACAAGTGGTGGTAGGGGTGCACCTAATAGTCCTGTGTGATCCATCCCTGTAGTTTGCATGCAGTGCAAGATCATGTTGTGTACAGGCATATGTACATACGTATCTCTTTTTAGTTCGTTAGACTATACGTGTTCACTCATGTATGCACATACCCTAGGAATACTCGGATTGCAGATAAGTCAATGTCAGTGGTTTTCAGATCTGCCAGAAAAAAAAGCAAATAAACATTATTAGCTACACAATGAAACATGAAGAGACTATGCGCAAAGTTGCGGATTACCTGCAGGTTTCTTCGACAGAGTTGAATAAATATCCACACAGCCGAACTGGGTAACCTTGTCCCTCCGCTTGGGCTTACGACGAAGAGAGAAACTCATCCCGCTAACATGTAGTATGCAACCGCAACCAGTAACTTACTGCAAAGCGTATAGCGGGAAATTTTCGCTGGTCCAAATTTTTGCGAAGATCCTGTTTCCCCTCTAAATTTCGCGGTTTTAATTTTCGCATTTAGCGCCAGCGCGAGCTATTGACCACGCCCCTTTATCGTCGCCGGCTAACAGAGGACGAAAGATGTTCCGTGGGAGAGGGTAGGACGTCGTCTGTCGGTTTGAAATAGCAATACAGTGCCATCGTCAGATCGAGCGAGACTAGCACACAGAACGGACGTGTGAAAATTTCCACGAGTTCAAACGTTCACGCAAAAGTTCACGTTTTCAAATTAATTTTTTGCGGGTTTTTTTTTGTCGTGGTTCGCGAAATTTCGACCTCGCGAAAATTAGTACGGGCACACTGTCTATTTTCACGAGCGGAGGGCGCGTGCGTCTAAGTGCTCCACCCCTGCAATTATGGTCTGCGCATCCCCCATTGAGGTTTTAATACAAGCCGTGAGCTTGCTATAACCTTAATGGCGCATGGCAGCTGGCTGTAGAATGGCCTTGGTCGGCACTGACTCCCACCATGCTAGCACAAACGGGCGTAGAAACCACTCCTTTCCAGACACCATTTCTGGTACTGTAGGCAGGGTGTGGTCAAGGTCATGAGCCCCCACACAGTGGCTCAAGAAAGCTTTGGCTCAAGTTCAGTGCTAGCTAGCTCCAAGCAAAAGTGGAAATACCGACCAAAGAAGGTGCTGGCATTATATGCCAGCTAAGCTGAATTTCTACTCATGTTGAGAATGTACCACTTACAAACTCAAAGTGGTATTTTTCTCCCTAAGCAGTGGTTCTAAATGAAAGCGGAACCTATGTAAATCACTCTTGCTTGTATTATGAGTTGACGGCTGGTATTATGAGTCACCAGGTGCGTTGTTGATTGAAATATTTTCAGTTGAAATTCAAACTGTATTCTAGCATATTGCACAACCTACATGTCTTTGTTCTGACAAATGCAATCTCAGCATTCCAAACCTCCACTGGAGTATTTTTTTAATATTGATGATTTTTAGGGTGTCACATTATGCATTCTGAACAGTGTTCACCATGGGCATGGCAGACTGCCGCTATGGTAAATGGTACTCGAAAAGGAAAGATACGAATGACAAAAATCTGCAGTCTTACTAAATTTTCTTGAAATGGACATAACGTTGCAACTGAAGGCGATATCGCAAAAAGTGCTTCGAGTCGCCTTTCACCCGGTATTTGTTTCACTGTCTTAGCTAGTTGCAAATCAGTCTCCACAACTTTATTTTTGCTTACAAAAAATTTATAACTAGTACCAAGAGCGCATACGAACCTTCTGGTTCTGTATGCGCTCTTGCTAGTACAGTTGTCGGCTGAGTTCGAAGTTCAAAGTGAATTATGAATTAGCACATGCACGGTATACGTATCTACATTATTGTTTATTATTGCTATGCGCTCGCGCACGCACAAAACAGTATCCTGCCACCTTAAACGTTGTTTTCTCCTCTTTCTTTGGTGTTATTTGCAGCAGCTGGCTCATCCTCTTTCCCTGCATGAGGAGGTAGTCATCTGGGACTGTGCAGTTCTCTAAGTAGGCACAGGTCCTCTGTGGCACAATGGGTGGAGGCTGCCTGGCAGGACTGGAAGGTATGGTGCTGCAAAGCTCAACAGGCTTAAGCCCCAATGGACTATTCAGAACTGTAGCAATTTTTTGTCCTGATAAGGATTTTGATTTCATCCGTTGTCCTGATGTGCCCTCAAATGATTTAGATTTAGCAAGTGGCGTCTTGAAAGCACATTCGGCCAAAGAAGTACCTGGGATATTTTCCAGGGAGCCACTTTGTGAAGGTGGATAGCTTGGAAATCTCAGCTCACTTGTGCTGGAGTGGCAGCTCCTGTAAGAATCATCAAACCCTGAATCCCTTAATGTGTCTTGACTATGTGCTGCTTGTACCTTCCTTTCTGCATTGGCCGCAGTGAGTAGGCATGCTTCAGACAGGCTTTTCTTCCGAATAAAGCTGAAGTTTGGCAGATTGTTAGCAGGTAAATTCCTCTCATTAGCAGCACTTCGAGCAGGGCTTCTGTGACATTTTATCCCATTCTCACACAGGTGAGATAATGAACCAAACTTTTGGCATGGGTGGTCCGGAGATACACTCCTAGCTTGCCTTCTGGTATCTGCCAATGTTGTAATAGTTGAGACATCTGTTTTGCTCCTGAACTCTCTACATGTCATAAGCCTTCTGTGCAGTGGTCCAGGGCTGGATGTAGGTGACCTTATTGGGGATTTCCGAGGTAGAGTTGCATTTACTGGAGGCCTTCTGCGAATAGTCTTTTGTTTCCTGTCAAGTGTGTGCTCTGTTTGAGGGCTGGGATAGCTTGTAATTGGCTTTTGCCCCCCAGAGTCACCAGCCTGTATATACATGAAATGAACAGGTGTCAAGGCACTTTAATTTGCACGTTAATTCCCGATAAGTGTGTAGAATTTCCCTTAGGTGTGCAGAATTTTAGTATAGATAATGTCATTGATGCACACCTTGTGTAGCTCCGTTCCTCTGTTCCAGGCTTTAGCAAAGTTGCTGAGCAGTGTGTTATTCACCAGTACAGGTTCTTCTTCATCTTATGAAATAAAAGAAACGTTTATTGGTAACTATCTGTTCTCTTTGTCACTGAAAGACTAGAAGCAAATCATTTGTAGTAATAAACTATCAACTTGAAGTGATTCATGCAGCTCTCTGAAGACCAACTATCATTAAATGTTCAAACATACCTGTATCAGACTCCACGTTTTGTGAAATGACTGCACATACCTCCCTCTCTTCTTGATTTAGGTTACCTTCAAATGATGTCACTGTCAAGAAAGAAAAGAGAGTTTCTGTGGTAGCTATAACAAGGCTCTAGCTGTATAGGTGGGTTGTTAGCTGTGTGATGCTAATTCCTCTACTTCGGTCTTACGTCTCTTTCTCCTTGTGATGTGAGGTGGTGAATCTGTTCTTTTAAAGAGGTATATTCGATCCACACTGTCCCAAACACATCTATTCAATCCTGAGACCTCCTCCAGTTCATCAGCCAGTCGTGACTCTGCATGGAGTAGTGACAGTGGGATGTTACTTCAGTCAATGAGCA
The DNA here is from genome assembly GCA_949130485.1 of Agelas oroides. NCBI lineage: Eukaryota > Metazoa > Porifera > Demospongiae > Agelasida > Agelasidae > Agelas > Agelas oroides. The sequence goes on along the minus strand of OX422186.1, from coordinate 9,263,939 downwards.
GAATGAGCATGGTCACTTTACCTGCAAATGTGTATTTGATCTGGAGGGCATACTCCTCTGCTCTGTCTGAAAGCCCAAGCTTGTGCAGCAGTTTAGTGAGGATTTCTCCACAAGTGGTGGTAGGGGTGCACCTAATAGTCCTGTGTGATCCATCCCTGTAGTTTGCATGCAGTGCAAGATCATGTTGTGTACAGGCATATCTGCCATACGTATCTCTTTTTAGCTACGTGTTCACTCATGTATGCACATACCCTAGGAATACTCGGATTGCAGATAAGTCAATGTCAGTGGTTTTCAGATCTGCCAGAAAAAAAAGCAAATAAACATTATTAGCTACACAATGAAACATGAAGAGACTATGCGCAAAGTTGCGGATTACCTGCAGGTTTCTTCGACAGAGTTGAATAAATATCCACACAGCCGAACTGGGTAACCTTGTCCCTCCGCTTGGGCTTACGACGAAGAGAGAAACTCATCCCGCTAACATGTAGTATGCAACTGCAACCAGTAACAAGCTAGATACCTGTAAAGCAGCGCCAGCACCGGAACAGCGCGTGGTGTTAATTGCACGAGCTATGGGCACACAGTAATGCGCCCCTACCTAAGCACCGGTGCCTATTTCCGAAATAAACGTATGTAATGTTACCATAAGGTACAGTTGTAAGAGAACGTACTAGCTGATATATATTAGGCCTAGAGTTTATCTTCCTACTATTTCTTTTCCCATGTTTGTAATTTTGGAGAACCAACAATCATTGCCAACCCCCTCCCACCAAAGTGAAGAGCTTGGAAATAACAAATCCCTGAGAGATATTTGGATATGTTTTATCAAGAGGCCTTGCCTATATTTAGCTTTTATCCCGTGTCGAGAGCTTGGTTACAATCGGAGATAAATACCAGCGAATGATAGCCGTTACGTTCGAAAAGCCGAATCAGCGTTTGCGCGGTAATGGGTTTGTAGGATGCCTATTTTTTGTATGGGTGCTTATAAATGCGATGTGGTTGTTGTAATCAAAATAGGTGCCCTCATTCATGGGTGCGTATTTCGTGTGGGTGTTTTCACGAGCGGAAGGCGCGTATGACTGAATGACAGTGAATGTATGCCCTAGCCCTGTTTGCGTGCGTATGGTTTGCGCATGCGTATTGAGTTCCGACCCTGATACTATCGCAGGGGTGTGGGCGGATTGAGGGTGGGGCTAGCTAAGTTCAGGATGGCCGCCGAGCAAGAGATCCGTCGCAGGCCTTTGCACGAGGGGGAAGAGGAGAAAAAGGATGAAGAGGACTGGGGAGTGGACGATGAGGGATGGACGCCTGAAGAGGAGACGGAGGAGACGAGGCAGAAGCACATAGCCAAGCGTACCGTGAACGAAGTTGTGCTCTCTTTCTTCTGCCACCTCTTGATCATGTGTTTCTACATCCACGCGCATGTCTACGATGCCACCATTTTCAAGCGGAACGCGGGGAAGGGGTTTGAGGGGACTGAGACGCATGGTGGCCGGTGGAAGTTTCTGACTTACATTAATTTTGTGAGCAGTCTCCCATGCACATGTGCTTGTTAGCTGTTACCCTGGGCATGGTGAACAGCATATCTAGCTATGTACACACACACACACACGTTCTCACTTACACATCCCGCATTCACTCCTCTCCCCCCCCCCCCCCCCCCCCCCCCCCCTTCCCCCACTACCCACACACAGTGGCTGCAGTTTCTTTACTTCTTCCTTGGGTTCTTCACTGACATCATGCCACGTAGCAGGGCCAAGATCTGGTTCCAGAAGCTGTGTGATTTGGTCTTTACAACTGTCATCTTTCCCTTTGCTGTTGTAAGTGGACTGTGTGTCACAGTATGGATGCTGCCAGCCATGTTTGCCAACCATGATCTTGGCAGCAGTTCAGTTTGTTCACAAGTGTATTTTGTATCCTCAGTGACTGAAACATACCCCAGTGTGCCAATACCCCTAGCCTTAAAATTGTTTCCTGGCCAGCTTCTTGTTGCAGTATGGTAAACCTCTCCCACTATACCTTATGCAAGGAACAACAAGGCTATTAATACCAACAAAAGTTACAGACCTACATGCTGCTTGCTCCACAATCCATATCCCACTGCAGTTCATTGCTATAGCCTTCTGGGGTATATACGCCATAGACAGAGAGCTGATATACCCCTCCTACTTGGACGAGTATATCCCACCCCTTCTGAATCACTACTGGGTAAGTTGATATTTGGGAGGTCTGTGCTCCTTTTTTTTTTGAGGAGGGAGGTCTGGGCCAAATCTCAGTACATACCTTGGTAGATACACTCACTTCTATTTCCATTAGACTGATTTCTGGGTCCCTAACTACCTTTGAGCAAGGGAAATCGGTATAGCTGAATTGTGACTTGGTATCCTCCTCCTTCCCACTAGCATACCTTCATTGCCATTGGAGTGTTGATAGAAGTACTGATTGTCTTCCACCGCTACCCCAGCACAGGGGTAGCGGCCACCATCACCTTCTTCATTAGTACTGCCTACATTGTGTGGTAAGCTACTCTACCCTATTGCATGTGAAATGATCCCGCAGTTCACTATGGAAAATTTTACCCCTTGCCCTCTTCCCCCTCCCCCCTACTTCTCCCTCCCTAACCCTAACCCCACTCCTCCCTTTCTTTCCTCCCCTCACAATTCCCTCCCTCACACTTCCCTCACACTTCCCTCCCTCTCCCTCCCTCTTTTTGATTTCCATCATTCTCCCTTCCTCCATTCATTAGGATTGTAAGGATATTCACTGTGACCAAAAAGTGGGTGTACCCTTTTCTGAACAAGATGCCACCTCCCGTCATCTCGCTGTTCTTTGCTGCCTGTTTTTTTGTGACTCTGGGAATCTATCTTGTGGGAAAGATAATTGCTTACAGGAGGTGGGGAGGTGAGTATGGACAGTGATTGGTTGAAGATCGACCAACCAGAAGGTTGCATTTATCATTTAGGCCGGAAATTTAATGAAGTTTAACCCCTCTGACAAGAAATATAAATATAGAGAATATATGAGAATAGAGAGAACTATGGAGTTTGTACTTTGCACAAATTTTCATGGATGACTGTATTATATTTTGCATTGTTTTCCCTGTCTTGCAGAGCGCCACAGATTTTTGGACAAACTATCCCAATAGGCATACAGTCTGGTAGTGCATTGTGACTTGAAAGGTAACTTTAAGCAGGGGTATTCCAATGGTGGAGTAATTCTGGCAATTGGACTAATAAAGTTTCTGCCATATTCAGTGAAAAACATTGTTGATGAAAGTCAGTAGACCTGCTATATACACGTACAAGCACGTCTTTTATTATACTTAATCTATATTCCAGTATTGGAATCTCCTCAATCAAGGGGTAGTCACTAATATGTTACCTGTTGAAGCGGATCAAGATTTCGATCGGCGAAAAGTGCGCTTGAATGCTTGATCGTTCCCTTCTGAAGCTCTTGAGTGCTTGAGTTTCAGCAGTTCAAAGGTCGAATTGCAGCCACACGTTCTTGGTTCGTTGATTTTTGCAGTTTGGAGGTCACTTTGAGCTCTTGATCGGCCCCTAAAAAGGGCCTTGATCACTTGGTTCAATTTTGATTTTGCAAACGCTTCAACACGGGACATGTGACTACCCCTTTCAGTGTTAACTATCTATTTCTCAGTAGTGTACTGACCATTGTGCTGTTTTCCCTACTTTTCAGATTGCCACAGATTCTTGAACAAACTATCCTAATAGATACATAGTCTGGTAGTGCACACGCATTTTGAAAGTTGCATTTTTTTTGTAAAAGAAAATAATAATTAGCTAATTGTTTGAACCGTCCCATTCCGGAATTCCGATTCTCTGACCGTCTTGCTGAATGAGGTTGCACAGCGAGGAAGAAAACAAAGTTTACAAACTGTCTAGAGGCTACTAGAGCTGCCGCGATGTCGCTGGTGGACTTTACCCAGGAAGCTTGCAATCATGGCTCCTTCAACGTAGCCGTGATGGCGGTGGGGGAAGCCAGCGGCCAGCTCTATACTGCCGTGACTGACCAGCTTTCCTCACTGCCACCCATCCCGCTGAAAGACGAAGGAACGCTGTCCACGGCCACTGTGGTGGTCTTTCCGCGATTTCTGCCTATCCTGAACCGGCCCCTTCCTAGGTGGGCGACAGATGGCCAGCGATGGGAGGAATTTGCACCGCACAAGCAGGTTTGTCCTACTCTACTATCTATGGTCCAGCGTTATAAAACTGGCCGGGAGACAACGAAACACAGGACTAGGACTCTTTACGGACTGAAAATAGATTGTGTGTCGGGGTAGGTACTCGTAAATTTCAAGCTGCTATGTTGTTACTGCACATAATTCAGATAGGCCACTCCTTCGGCTACCTGTACGTGCAGTAGCTGCTGGCCTCAGCTGGAAATAAAGGTGCACATGATGCTATGAGGCAAGAAGGAGGAAAGTGAAAAACCGGCTGTCGCTGGGAAACGAACCCAGAACTCCTGGCAGCACACACGAGTCCCTGGGTCCAATCTAGTCTCGCAAGCCAGACCCACTTCCACAAGAGAGGGGAAGGGTCTGGTGAACTGCGTATACAAGCCTTGTCCCGGCGCACTGTACAGTGCGCCCCAATCACATTGCAGTATTTTGTCACATAATACATTACATCATTGTTTCAGTAGCAATAACAGTCTTGAAAACAGCGGAAGAGAGCTAGGACATCTTTCCCGCTACTACAGGAACTGTAAAAACACTTTGAGAATAGTCTTCAGGGAGCATGCTTACCCTGCAACAGGTAATTCAAAAGTGCATTATTTGAAAATCTGGTTACGTCATCCAGCTAATTACATTCCGGTGGGACAAGGCTTGTATACGCAGTTCACCAGACCCTTCCCTCTCTTGCGGAAGTGGGTCGGGCCTGCAAGACTAGGTCCAATCCCTGGCTTTTCACTTTCCTCTACTTTCGCCTCTTGTATTACTAACGTTTTGGACATTATCCAAATTACCCTGACCTGTCTTATCCAGGTGCTTGGAGTGCTGGTTGTGGCCCAATGCCATGACAAGGACGACTTACACCATGTCAAGATTGGTTTCAAGGAAAGCTGTGATCGATTTCAGAGGACGCTCTGCGACTCCAGGTGTGTCATATATGGGCCTAAGAAGGCCTTAGAGAGAGAGGTGGACAGCCATAAAGGGTATTGTGTGATTGACTGCAATGTGGACCTGGAGAGCTTCACAAAGGATGATGTCAATGTAGACGATCTTTTCAAGGTTGTTATGGACTTTTCACGTATGATTTACATCACCCTCAAGTCCCGTATTGCGTCCTTGCGTCGTTTGGAGAACCTCAAGGTGTTGAGGTCGCCATACGAGGAGGGATTACAAGAACAATCTCAGGATTCAAGGTATTATAACTTTACCAACTACCTCACAATACACACACACACAATCTGTATAGCCTTGTCCCCAGGCCCCGCCCCCCAAAATTGGGAAAAGGGCCTGGTCACACTTGCAAACTTTCTTGTATGTGCTGAGTCAGCATATGATTAAGTGCCTGACATGATCATGTGGTAGACACTAGCCACTAGCCACTAGCCAGCTACTGTTGACAATAGCATTACAGAGTAGATGAACAGGTCTTGCTTCGGGGCGACTACATGAAAATCCTGTGAGGCAAGAGTAGTTAGTCTAGCAAGTGTAAATGCGCTCTAAGTTTATGAAATTCAAGGGTTTACGAAAAGTCTGCTAGCCTCGTTCCCATTTTCAAAAGGTCTTGGAATGAGTCTTACTACCTTCACGTGGTCAAGAATTTAGTAATTGGTAATGGACGAACGTGATTCGTTTACTCCAAACGAAGACTGCTGACACAGCACATACGGGAATTTTTACAAGTGTGACCAGGCCCTTTTCCCGATTTTTCGGCCAGGGCCTGGGGACAAGGCTACAGTCTGTATTTGATTGCACCCCTCCATCTTCAATCAGGGATAGGGTGACTGTTAGCTACATACACTTCTTAGCTGCTGTGTGTACTACTAAAGTATCATAGCCATCCCACACAGGTTTGTTGTACTGTGGCTTGCCAGCCATCCTATTGCCCAGCTGTGTGGTATGGCTTCTAACCATTGTGAAACAGAAGCCTGCAGGTTGTATGTACTCACTCAATATAATCACTTTAAGTTGTGTCATGTTTGGGTGTTTTAGTGCTTTATGAAGCTGTGAGGGCTACACTCACACAACGTAATGCCATTGCTGTGTTGGTATTTCAGTCGTTAGCTAATGGCATCCTATCTGCCATTGCTGTGTTTGGCATTTGGTTTTGACGTGACACTAACATTGTTATCTTGAAAGTTGTCCTCTTGTAAAACGTGTACACTCACACAATGTAATGCACTTATGTTGTTGCTGTGTTAGGGTATTCAGTTACTGTACGCTAATGACGTTTATATCACTGCTGCGTTGGGGTATTCAGTTACTGTACGCTAATGACGTTTATTATATCACTGCTGCGTTGGGGTATTTGGTGTTTGATATGACGCTAATAACAGAAGCTGTGATATGTGTACAATATTTAGGCTAATGCTGTCTTGTGGGATGTTTTCAGTCATACATTCTATCACTGTGTCATTGCTGGGTTGGGGTATTTGGTATTTGACGTGGTGCTAATGCAGTCAGTTGTAAACGTGTGTACACTCACACAGTGTAATGCACTGTATATAAGTGCTGTGTTGTGTTGGAGGTATTTAGTGAGCTAACGACATCCTATTACGAAGCTGATGTGTCTACAACATTGAGGTCAGTGCTGTCTTGTGGGATATTCAGTTCATGGCTAATAAGATTACCACAGTGTTATATCAGTGCAGTGTTGTGGCCCGAGGATGTCCTATTACCAAACTGTGCTGCAGTGTAACACCTGTATGTACTCACACAACGCTTAGATCAGTGCTGTGTTAGGTATTCACTGAATTTGGTTGTATTCAACTGTCAATAGCTAATGACATCCTGCTACCAAGCTGGGCAGTGTAAAGGTGGCCTTCACTCACACAATGTACTGCACTTAGGTCAGCGCTGGGCTGGGTGTTCAAGTCTCAGCCTCGTTCAAAGGCTTTCCCTCTTCTGTCGAGAGTTTTTTTGATTGCTTATAGTTTTGGAGGAATAAGACATGGTATCAAGACTTGTGAACAACGTCACTGTCTAGCTAGATAGACAGAGGAGAGGGAGGGGTCTGAATGAGCATGAGGCCTAGAGTTCTGAATGTTTGCAAAGTTGAAAACTTACGACTTGTTGTTTGGGGTGAAGAATGCTGGCTTTCTTTCTGTTCGTGTGAAACTGCCATATAGTGCTGGTCTACTAGTAGTTCGAACAGATTCGAAACTTTCGAAGCACATCGAATTCATGTGAAACTGCTTTATAGTGCTGAGTTCGAACAGCTTCAAAACTTTCGAAGCACATCGGATTCATGTGAAACTACCTCATAGTGTTGGTCTGTCTACTTAGGAGACATTGAATTCATTTACTTGATAAAATATACCAGGCCTTAAAGTCTCTCCGTTTTATGCATACTGTAAGTCATTAAAAACTGGACAGTGAAGAGGCCTGGGAACGAGGCTAGTCTCTCATGGCTAATGACATCCTATTATCTCTGACCTATGAGGCCCAAGAGTGGATTGTGGGTACATTTTGTTGCTAATTCAAGTCCTTTTAATTACTCTATGCCCCTTTATAGTTGGTGCTCAATAATGCTCACCTTTGTTTATTGTATATACATTTTGCTGTCATGGAAATGAATTTGTAATTGTTACTGCACATGTAGGGGGCTTGCAGCCCACATTAATTACGTAGTGGTTGTCTGAGTTCCAAGTTGTGCAATGTCGAATGTGAAACAGAAATCTTTGCACAATGTAGGTCAGTGCTTTGCTGGGCGTCTAAAAAAAACCCACAGCTTGAATCCACAAAACTCCATTAGCAGCCATTATTGTTCTCCTGTCTGTAATTAACAGCTTAGTGCTTCAGTAATAGGGGGAAAGATCCTGTTGCTATGGTAATATACACAGTTCACTGCTCCCAAATCCCCTCTTTGTTTAGTTACAGGCTGAGTCAAGGTACCCTTTCATTGGCCCCTACTCCTTTCCTTCCCCTTTTTCCTCCCCCTTTCCTTTCTCTTTCCTTTCTCTTTCCTTCCAGGCACCTCTCCCGTGCACAGATGCAGGCAAGGACCATGAAGCACCTTGGAGACCTGTTTCTCCTGTGTGGACAGCTGCAGGAGGCCAACGCCCACTACCGTGAGGCAGCAAACAGCCTCAAGTCCCACAAGGACTTTCTGTGGTTAGGGGCAGCCTACGAGGGCCAGAGTGTGACGGCAATCCTCATGAAGAAGTGTGAGGAGGTGCTGGGACAGAAGGCACAGGGCACCCCTCTGCCCAAGGTGAGGTGTGTGTCTGAAGAGGCTTCCACTTACAGTACAGCTCTTGCGTTCTTTACATGTTTGTCCAAGCAACCAGTGTTTTTATAACCTACTTATAGCGGTAAAATTTGTCTAATGAAATCGTAACCACAAGCTTTATAGCAACATATCCCTTGACAGACCTTGGTTGTGTGAGGGGCTTTAGATACATGCTAGTCTTTACCCATAGCTTGTAAAATACTGGCAAAATTCAACCATTACTTTTGGAAGACAACAGGTGCATTTATTTAACTTTCACCTGTAACATTTTTTCCACATAAAATGAATGGCAAAATCGGTAAAAGTTTACTCCTGCTGAAAAATTGTTGCTATGCAATACTAACATGATTCTATGGTACCTTGAACTCCTTTTTTGTAATGTTCAGGAAAACATATCAGTATTACCCAATAATGGGATTGGATTTACCCAAGTTTTATATTAGCATGAAACTATGGTAGCCTCAACCCCCCCCCCCCTTTCTTTTGTGAGGAATGAGACTTAATTGGGATGGACCCAAGTTTTCATGTTGTGGTAATCATATTATCGACAAACTTCTTCAATATTACCACATAATGTTGTGTACGTATGGCCTCTTACCACTGATGTTGGGTATAATGCAATGCACCCTTAAAACTTCAGTACGTTTGTTGTATTTTCGTGTATTGTGTATGATTTCGGTATGATAACTAACGTGATATTTTAGTACACAATAATCATTGCTTTATCAAACCAACCATAAATGAGCTAGCTTTATCATAATTTCTGCTACCCATCACTCCTTCCCCTCTTCTCTTCTTCTCTCCCAGACGTCATGGCGTTCATTCAAATCCCCTGCTAGTGGTGGTTCCCGCACAAGTGCCACCTTTGGCGGCAGGAGATGGGCATCAGATCGAAATGAAATGAAGGCAGACACGCATTCTGTGAGGGTGCTCAAGTACAGTAGTCTCCGGCGACAGGAGAAGAGCCCTTCCCCACCCCCAACCAATTTTGAGGGTAAAGTATGTTACCATAGAGCAAAAATTTTCATGTAGTACAATTTTTTTGTCATCACAATTGTCACATGACCATCACATGGTCGCCACATGATTGTCACATGACCATCACATGGTCGCCACATGATTGTCACATGAGCAGCACATGATCGTCACATGATTGTCACATGACCATCACATGGTCGTCACATGATTGTCACATGACCATCACATGGTCGTCACATGATTGTCACATGAGCAACACATGGTCGCCACATGATTGTCACATGAGCAGCACATGGTCGCCACATGATTGTCACATGACCATCACATGGTCGTCACATGATTGTCACATGAGCAGCACATGGTCGCCACATGATTGTCACATGAGCAGCACATGGTCGCCACATGATTGTCACATGAGCAGCACATGGTCGCCACATGATTGTCACATGAGGAACACATGGTCGTCACGTGATTGTCACTTGACCATCACATGGTCGTCACATGATTGTCACATGGTCGTCACATGATTGTCACATGTTTTCTACTATAGATGAGGACCCACTGAACCACTTTAATGATGGGGGCAGTGGGGAGGAGAGTGGGGAGGAGGAGGACGATGACGAAGAAGGAGATCTTATCATTGATGAGCGGCTACTACAAAAAGACTTCATCGTGGACAAGTACACTCTTGCCTGCCTCTACTACAACAAGGTGGGTGGTCACCCGATATGTTTTGATTTGCCGCCTGACTCAAGTCTACCCAAGTGTAATAGCAAGACCATTCTTTGTACTCCCCAAGCAACTGTCGTGTTCATGTTGCCTGTGGAAGCAGCTAGAAGAGAATAGATATGCCACTCAAATATGGTGTGGCTCGATCCTGCTTTCTGAAGAATTTATTTGGATCATTTCATCACCTCCACTGCAGTGGGGAAGCAGAAACTGGAGTAGTGAGATAGTACATGATCATATCTAGCTATAGCTGGTGGTGAGTGGGTGAGAGAAAATTAAGTTGCTATAGTTTTATTCCCCCTATACCTTCTACCACCCTCTCTCTCTTTCCTCCCACCCTCTCTCTCTTTCCCCCCCACCCTCTCTCTCTTTCCTCCCACCCTCTCTCTCTTTCCTCCCACCCTCTCTCTCTTTCCTCCCACCCTCTCTCTCTTTCCCCCCACCCTCTCTCTCTTTCCCCCCACCCTCTCTCTCTTTCCCCCCACCCTCTCTCTCTTTCCCCCCACCCTCTCTCTCTTTCCCCCCCCCCTCTCTCTCTTTCCTCCCACCCTCTCTCTCTTTCCCCCCACCCTCTCTCTCTTTCCCCCCACCCTCTCCCCCCACCCTCTCTCTCTTTCCTCCCACCCTCTCTCTCTTTCCCCCCCACCCTCTCTCTCTCTTTCCCCCAGGCTGGTACTCTGGGGGCTCTCTCTCATACAGAGGCCATCCTCAAGTTTGCAAAGTACCTCGTTAGTCAAAAGGTACCCTCCATTATCGGTATCGGTAACACATTCGCAAACACATTTTCACTCTACCTTGGGCCATCTTTGTAACATGTGCCACCATCTTGAATGCATGGTAACTGCTGGCTTTGACAACAGTAGGACCCACAAATTGACTTGCTTTGCAAGAACTGATTCATGTTTGCACCTAGGATTGACAGGTCTCAATGGCCAGGCCCTACTGCTTGCTAGAGCTAAGAACCTAACTAGCATGCTTTCTTGGTGCTGTGAGCTCACAAACTGTACTGCTGTAGTCATGGGTTCACTGACATTGAAAATGGTCTTTCTTTCCACTCAAAATGGCAGCATAGTGTCTGAATGCTTCATCCACTGCCCATTTCGTGTGATGGTATGGGATATAACTAGGTCTTCTGTTATCAGATGGTGGTCATTCACTTAGACACTGTGTGAAGATTGGAGCTCCTTTGATTGTAACAGCCATTGTGAAGTGTGTTGCATTATCTCTCCCCCAGCGCTATGCGGTGGCCTCCGAGACACTACAGAGGTTGCTCAGAATTGACTCTCCCCTCACTATCACCGAGAAGGACAAGGTGTTATAGCCTCTTTCTAAGGTCTTCCTTGCCTCCACTTTTTGTGCATACTGCAAGCAATCAAAAATTGGAGGCAAGGAAGGTTTGGGAGTGAGGCTACAAGGTGTAGCTCATTTTTAATGATGTTGCAGGTGGGGAATTCCCCAGGGATTTCCCCCTGCAGCCAATCTGCTACTTAAAGTACAAAGTTCAATGATTTTCTTGTTACAGGTGACACTGTATTGCACCATGGCGTCTGTGTACCGCTCCATGAACTTCCATCGTAAGGCAGCACTCTTCACTCACTATGCTGCGCGGGTGGCCAGCAACATCGCCACAACTGACCAAGAGGTCTACAATGTAAGAACTATATATACACCACCTTCAGTGGCGTACATAACCCCTTCCTCACACACACACACACACACACACACACACACACACACACACACACACACAGGCACACAACCTGCTTCGAGAATGCTTGCCTGGCTATAAGCTTTCTCTCAACTTGGAAGAGTCCAGTACTGGTGTTGGTGAGTACCTTCATAAGCTTCTGGCACCTTGTAGAGAGATATTGCACACCAGAGGGTAGTCTCGTTCCCATAACTTATCTGAAATGTATATCGCTTCCAGTATAACACATGTGATACTGAAAGTGATCTACGTTAGGGTTTGTTTTGGGTCTGGGATTGAGACTAACCAGAGAGTGGGGGAGGGGGAGGGGGAGGGGGAAGGGGAGGGGGATATCTTGTACAAGTAACTGTGTGGATGCTTGTCAGCTGTAACAAACAACTTGCCCAGACTCTGAGAATGTCCTGCAGTAACAAGGGGGTAGCCACTGATATTGGAGCACAGGATTAAAATGTCAACAGATGACATACAAGTGACCACCCCTTGAGTAATGTGACCCATTTGTCAAGAGTCAATTTGGAGTTAGTCAAGTTGAAACTGTTGTTAGTCTTCAGAACGGTATCAGAACTGTTATGATCACTGTTTGTATATAGCTTGAGGATTTGTAACTGGCTGCTGGTCCCAGACACCTCATCCAACACCCAGCTTTGATGGACTTTTGTACAATGCCAGGGAAGGTGTTGTGTCCACATCTTACAGTAGGAAATGGCATTTAGGGTTTCCATGACAACATCTGTGGGTTGGCTACTACTGGAACCAGATAACATAATTAGCGAATGGTCAGCTTGCCATGGAACATGTTTGACATGTGCATGGTCCCATATTCAATTAGTTACTCTACGCATTGCTAGTGTGTATGCATGCGTGTGCTGAGGTTTTCACCAAGGTTGTCCATAAAAGCTTGGTGGGTACCTACTGTTCTTCATGCATTGTGGCCACAAGAGTGCCGCTCGAACCAGGGAACAGTTTTGGATTTTGCTCACTGATAGTCTGGTTCCCAGACACCTCATCCAACACCCATATCGGTTCTGCATGGGATTGGTTTTGGGTCTGGGACTGAGACTAGCTCACTGCTGCTTCATAGATGCTATACTTGGACCTTGGAATTCACGATACATTCCAAAAATAAACGTGGAAATCTTGCACATGCATGAACGGGTTTAAATTCTCACAGAAAACCGGCCTGATAACCTCGTTATGCACGTATACACAACTGTTGTGTGAGTCTGAGGACTATGGCTCCTGATCACAACAGTTTCGTAGACGGTTGTCTTTCATGTTGTTTTCCTTCTCGGATTAAGACTGCTCCAGAACCACTCATCATAATTTCATTCCCAGACCTCATTCCCAGACCTCATCCCCAGACCTCATTCCCAGACCTCATCCCCAGACCTCATTCCCAGACCTCATTCCCAGACCTCATTCCCAGACATCATTCCCAGACCTCATCCCCAGACCTCATTCCCAGACATCATTCCCAGGCATCATTCGCAGGCCTCATCCCGTGTGTGTATATTAGTATAGTGTACTCAATACTGAAAGTGATCCACACTGGGGTTGGTTTTGGGTCTGGGACCGAGACTACCCATGCCTAACATTGTTCCCAGGCCACATACAATACACACCAATGCCTTTGGGTTACTCAATGCCTAATTGCTTGTCCAATTCACATGTAGCATTTAACAGTTCACATTTCTGATTTGGGGAATACAAAGTGCTCTTCTTGGTTCTTTTGAAGTGCAAATTTCTCACATTCATTAGCAGCTTGTAGTTCCAGTTGTAGCTCTATAATGGAAGACCACCACCAAAGGTCATCAGTTCAAGGCAGCTGTTTAGTATGAATACTGAAGAACATATGTACTTCATTGTGGGGGCAAACCTGAGTAGGCCTATCTGCAGAAAGCATTCAACTGTGGGTTGTCTTAGAGTAACTAATTGAATTGCAAAAAGAAGAGTATAAAAAAAAGAAGCTTGGGAACAAGACAACCCACAGTTGAATGCTTTCTGCAGTGCGCAGACACCCTTTGCCTCAAGTGCGCTACTCACACAGAACACTATGAACACTCATTGCACTTCTAAGCATTACAGGTGAAACTCGAGTTCCCCAAAATGCGATTATTTTATCTTGTATTCTCTCCTTCCCTCCAGTCATGCACCATGGCTGGCCCTCACTGCAGGCTTGCATCTTGAAGGACTTTGTCTTCCTGGCACGGAGGCGACAAGCAAACATGGATGCCATCAGACATACCTGCTACCTCCTCAAGATGCTCTACCGCAACCTGAGTGGCCCAGACCTGATGGAAATCACTGAAATGCTGGATGACATTGTGACAGAGGCACACATGGCGCAGGAGGACAACAAGGCTGTCATTCTGGACTGTCTCGACTCCCCAGTCTCCCTCTCCGAGTTTCCCTGTGTCCGGTTCTTCACTCCCAATTCCCTCGATGATATACTTGCACCCCACCACCGAGCAGGATTCATGTCTCCAGGCTCAGACTGCAATTCACAAGTAAACAACAACAACAACAACAAAAACAACAACAACAACAACAATCAACACAACTGCTGTTGTTCATATGGTTATTTAGTGATCTTCTACCATTGCAGGGTCCATTCATCTACTCAGCACTCACAGCACGAAAGAAAAAGAAGCGTCCGGAGGTGCACTGGGTGAAGGGAGACCCTGGTCGTATTTCCATGCTCATTAGTAATCCCCTTCCACTGGAGCTGAGGGTGGAGAGAATGGTGAGGGAGGAGGGAAGAGTGAGGGGAAAATGGGGTGTGAGTGAGTGAGTGAGTGAGTGAGTGGGTGGGTGGGTGGGTTTGAGTGAGGAGTGGTGGGTGGGTGAGTGAGTGAGTGAGTGAGTGGGTGAGTGGGGAGGGAGGGAGGGGGGGGAGGGAGGGAGGGAGTGAGTGGGTGAGTGAGTGAGTGAGTTACAAGTTGCTCATGCTCAGACTGTACAGGTTTTCACAAGTTGGAAACCGTGTGTGTATGGGAGGGAGAGAAGTAGGAAGGGAAGTGAGGGAAGAGGAGGAGTGTAGCTCTTCCCACACACATGCACACATACACACTTCACAGGCCATAATCTCGGATGGTGTGAAGGTCAATGCGTCCCCCTCCTCCCTCACCCTCCCTCCTCTGTCGGAGCCCCAAGAGTTTGATCTCCTGTGCATCCCTCTGGAACCTGGCGAGCTCAATGTTCTGGGCTACGAGGCAACTGTCTTTGGTGTCCACAACAAATGCATGGTCAAGATATCAGGTGTGTTCCCCGCCACACTTTCTTCATATGTAATTGGTGATCATTTCGTTATAATCTGGTCACGTGTGTAACTCTCAGTATCTCGTGGTCATTTGACCTAAATGTGTGAGTACACCCCATCATTCTGCACAATCTGTGAGTCCTTTCTAACATCTAAAAACGTAATGTTAGTCTACAATCTGACCACAATCTCTAATCCTGCAATCTCTAATCCTAGTCTTGTTCCCGTACAGAAAAGCGGGGGGGTTGGGGGGGGGGAGCCTGGTATCTTTGTTTCTCACGTGAGCATGATGTAATCCGAAATTTTTCAGAACAAGCAGGCTGCATTTAACGTATTGTTCAACCAGCTACACGCTCAATGCTCGGTGTGTACGATAGCCGTCCCCCGCTATATAGCTAGATACAAGTGGTAAGTTACCTGGTACATTGGCTTCTTTTTGCTGTTCTGGGCCCTGTGCACCCACACACAATTAAACCCTTTCTACCTATCCTGACATCACTCACATGAGAAAAGATACCAGGCTCTCTCCCGCTTTTCCATATTGCAAGCGACAGAAAGCTGGGCGGGACCTGGGAACGAGGCTACTCTAATCCTGCAATCTACAATCCTGCAATGTAACGAGTTGAGACAAACTTGTGATCACATGATAAGAATCATCCCAGAATTGTCTGATGGAGTGCAAATTAGAGCTGTACCAGACAACTAGCCTCGTTCCCAGGCTCCTCCCCCCCCCCCCCCCCCCCCCCCCCGCTAAGGAGGGGGGAGCCTGGGAACAAGGCTGGGCTCAGCTCCCAGTAACTGTTGGCTCTGCTTTGTCTCATACCATCAAACGTGTTATAGCTGAGGCGAGATGCTCTAAAGCATATTCAATACCCACTTATCATTCCGTGGAAATAGACATAGTAGATAGCATTGGCACTAGCCTCGTTCCCAGGCCTCCCCCATTTCTACTTTCCATATTTGGTCACCATAATACACAGAAGTGACCCAGGCCTCCCCCGTTTTTATTCTTCCATTTGTGTTCACAATAATACACGGCAGCGGGCTCTTTCGCCTCGGTGTATTATTGTGGACACAATTGGAAGAGTAAAAATGGGGGAGGTTTGTGAACAAGGCTACACTGGTACAGTTCCATTTAGCACTCTGGACAGCACGTGGGATCAGGCGTTGTGAGACTACGATCTGTGATTACAAGTTTGTCTCCTCTCCCCTTTCATAATCTGATCAACAAGGATTGGTTCACCATGATATCAACTGGAATGACGTTTTCTTTCTCCCCAGATAACAAGTTAGTCCGTGTGATCCCTCCACTACCACGACTAAGAGTAACAATGTTCCCTTTGGTAGGAGTATCATCAGACCAGAAGGGAGGAGGAGGAGGAGGAGGAGGAGGAGGAGGGGGGGTTCCTCAGAAGAGAAGTGACAGTAGCAGGAGTAGCAAGGGCTCGGTTGAAAAGTTTGATTTCATTGATGGAGAAATGTGAGTCAACTGGTGGGAGGTGAACATGTGTTTTAATGTCAGGTAGATGGGAATGTTTGCAGGTAACACACACCTGTCCCGTCTCACATCCAGCACCACACCACTCTTCCACCCTCACATTCTCCCAGCCTCCCCATCCTCACATTCTCCCACTACTCTTCCACCCTCACATTCTCCCACCCTCCTCACCCTCACATTCTCCCACCACCCTCACATTCTCCCACCACTCTCCCACCCTCACATTCTCCCACCCTCCCCACCCTCACATTCTCCCACCCTCCCCACCTGTACAGCTGCAAGTGTGAGTTACTTCTGGACTGCTTGAGGGACATGCCAGTTAATAAGGCCTCGTTCTCAGTTCGGGAACGTGACAGTACGTGCCATCTCTCCTCATTATACCACACACCCACACACATACTCACTTTCACTGCAACACACTCGCACCACACATGCACACTCATACATGTACACGGCATGCATGCATACACACACACACACACACACACACACACATACATACACACACACACACACACACACACACATACATACACACACACACACACAGAAACAAGTGCAGAGGATTTGCATAAATACTGTGAGTTCTCCTGGAAAGAGGATGACCTTCATGCAGCCCTTCCACTCTTCAAGAATGAACTCGGAAAGTTTTGCATCACCATTGTTGCTAGGGTACCCTTCTGGCTGCGCATCAACAACAACATCATCTTACGTCCTACGTCTAGCTCCAGCGAGCAGGACACCCCCTCGACCAACACTGAACAGCTCTCGACCTTCACCCCTCACTACCTCCCACCTTCCACCCCTCACTACGTTACCCCTACCTCCTCTCCCCATGTTAAGAGAAGCAACAAGAAACAGAGATCTAACCTCCTAGCATTTCACAATTCCTCAAGACAGAAGGTTTTTAATTCATCCGAAGAAGGTCTAACCACCAATTCTTCACTGATGGATTCCTTGAGTCTGGAGTGTCCCTTAGCCATAAGTGAAGAGAACAAACCTTTTCAATTTCGCCAGACCACCAGTAAATCCATGAGAATCTCAAGGCTTGCTGGAAAACGGAGCCGGCCAGCTGACTTTGATGCACTGGCCTACTTGATCGATGATATTGATAAGAGAGCTTCCATTCGTTCTGATCCAGGTGATGTCCAAGGACGTCAGCGCTTTAACCGTAAAGTGTTGGCTTCAGACAACAAACCTGTACTGTTTCGTAAATCAGAAAAAGTAGCAGTTGGATTGGCGAATATGTCCAGTGATGGATCTACTACGTCTATTGATCATGAGTTGGATTCTGAAAGAAGCTCGCCCATCCAGCACACCTCCCCGGTGTCCCTGGTCAGCTCAGTGAAATCTTCTAGTAAAAAGTTCGTAAAGGGATCCATCTCTTCCCCCGTGGGGCCCGTTTACAAGTGTGAGACTCCAGAGAGGAAAATGGTTCTTCGGAAGGAGGTCAAGGGCACATTTGTGGTGGAGTATTCGGGAGGAGTCGGGGAGAAGGAGGGATACTACCGTGAAGCAGTTGTCGATTTTACTGCCCATGTGAAGCCAAGTGTCAAGTTTGAGACATTTGATGTCCTGCCAGTAGAAGAGTGAGTGATTATACCATCACAAACTAGTGTGTGAGCGCGTTAGCCTCATACCCAGGCTCTTGGTGGGCGGAGCCTGGGTATGAGGCTAGCAACCTCATGAAATACTGGAGTATTTATCATTTTTCAGATCAAATGAGCTCTTTCAGCTGACGTTCACCACCCGGAATGTTTCCAAACTCAAATTGGAAATCGCCTTCACTGTACAAGGTATACTTTAAATCATATTATTATGAAAGTGAAGATTGATGATTGTTGCTGCTCTGTTATTCAGAGAGTCTTGGGGGTGTGGCAGAACAGACTGTGATGTTGGATTTGAATGAGGTGATGAAGGTGGTCCTTCCCTTGAAGAGGTTCAGACTATCTGAGTGTCACACGCTTGGCATCACAAATGAGGTACATACACCACAGTATAGCATAGTATACCACAGTATACCATAGTATACCACAGTATAGCATAGTATACCATAGTATACCACAGTATAGCATAGTATACCACAGTATAGCATAGTATAGCATAGTATACCACAGTATACCATAGTATACCATAGTATAGCATAGTATACCACAGTATACCACAGTATACCACAGTATACCATAGTATACCATAGTATACCATAGTATACCACAGTATATCATAGTAAACTGCAGTATACCACAGATAGTGAACTGCATAATAAACTACAGTATACCCACTATTGCTTTCAATATAAAAGCCAGGTTCAGAAGGCCTGGTGCAAGGCTAGTCCATAGTGCCCCCTCCCTCCTTCCATAGTCAAACACAGCCAAGCTCTACTGTGATGAGATAGCTCGGATGGTCCGGCCGTCCTGGCGTACCATGGACAATCGGAGGAGAGGCCAGGTCTCCCTGGAGGGTCTGAGACTACCTCTCTCAGTGATCAGCATCGTACGCCCTGTGCCCCTGCTCTTTGGTGAGCTCATCCATTCACTAGTTCATCACTTGCTCAATCACTCCATCCATCCATCCATCCATCCATCCATCCATCCATCCATCCATCCATCCACCCACCCACCCACCCACCCACCCATCCATCCATCCATCCATCCATCCATCCATCCATCCACCCACCCACCCACCCACCCATCCATCCACCCACCCACCCACCCACCCACCCATCAATCAATCAATCAATCAATCAATCAATCAATCAACCAATTCCTTGATCAATCAATCAATCAATCAATCGCTTGCTCACTCACTCACCCACCCACTCACTCAGATATGAAACTAAATGGGGAAGCATGTCCAATGCAAGGCACATGCATTGAAGAATTCCAGTTAGGAACGCCCATCAGTGCCCACATCCGAGTTACCAACAATTCTGGTAAGTTGTGTCAAACCTTTTCCTTCATGTTAGAGCTGAGTCATTGTTGTGTCAAACCTTTTCCTTCATGTTAGAGCTGAGTCATTGTTGTGTCAAACCTTTTCCTTCATGTTAGAGCTGAGTCATTGTTGTGTCAAACCTTTTCCTTCATGTTAGAGCTGAGTCATTGTTGTGTCAAACCTTTTCCTTCATGTTAGAGCTGAGTCATTGTTGTGTCAAACCTTTTCCTTCATGTTAGAGCTGAGTCATTGTTGTGTCAAACCTTTTCCTTCATGTTAGAGCTGAGTCATTGTTTGGTATCTGAACTGTTCCTGTGCCACCAGCAAGTTACCCTCGTCAAATTGATACCCTAGGGGTCACCATTTATTACCACTGAATTGCTATCCAAACATGTTGGGACCGGAGGAGTGAAATGTTCTGGTAGGACTTGGTCATAATGTCAGCCTGTGTGATACTTAGCACTGATTGGCATTACAATGACATGCTACTGTCAAACTGTCACCAGTGTGTGATGCTTCTGTTGGCTAAAAGCGAACCTCTGGACACTGAATGTGTAGTGAGCACTAGAATCTACACAGCTGTAAGTCGTCACTCAGTTTCTCTATGCATATGATGCCCAGTGGGTCATTTTGACAGTTGGGTTCCGCTTTGCTGCTAAGCCTGCCTTGCCAGTAGAAATTATTTCGTGTCTTCAGATGCTATTCAACAGGTAGAATGAGCCCTGAAACACTCAATATCGGCCATTCGAACAGCTAGAGCCAACTTTGGTCTGCAAAAGTAGCTGAAAAAAAGTGTGTGTGGCTTCGCTAAACACATTTGCTTAATCAACATGTTTGGATATCTGAAGTTCACATAAGTATCTTTCTACTATAGCTGTTTGGAGGGGTGTGTGTGTGTGTGTGTGTGGGGGGGGGGGGGGGGGGGGGGGGAGAATGTTGCATGTGCCCTCCACCCCTCTCCCCACCAAAACTCTCCCCTGCTGCACTTTGGTTCATAGTAGCCTCATTCCCAGGCCTTCACAGCCTCCAGTATTGCATCACTTCCAGTATGAAACATAGAGGAGGAAAGTGTATGAGATATCATCACGCGAAGTGACATCGGGTAACACTGCATTACCCAACTAGCTGATTTAATTCTGCCTAGTGGACACTTCGGACTACCTGACATTAATTTCTCATTGTCACTGCACATGATGAGATCATCCAGGCCTTCTGCCTCCATATTTGTTATACATACTGGAATCGAATACTGAAGACTGTGAAGACTTGTGAATTAGGCTACTCCACTACCTAAACTCAGAACTCACAACTTCCTGACCTTTGATCCCTCACTCCTTCAGGTGTTACGATGCCACCCTCATCCCTCATTCTGGAACCGTACCAGTTCTCTGAGGAACAGAAGCGAATCATTAAGGATCTCTCCGGCAAGATGCTGATCACTGGAGATCTCATCACCAACGTCCCTAAGGTAGACAGTTTCTCGATTTCTGTATGATGGAGGTAATGATTTTACTGTAACCTCTCCCCCTCACACACACACACACACACACACACACACACACACACACACACACACACACACACACACACACACACACACACACACACACACACACACACACACACACACACACACACACACACACGCACACACCCCTTTCCTCTCCTTTCTTTCTTCCTCCCCTTCCTTCTCTCCCTCCCTTCTTTCTTTCCTTCCTCCCCTCTGTCTCTCCCTTCCTCCTGTTTCTTTCCCTCTTTCCTTTGTCCCTCCCTCCCTCCCTCCCTCCCTCCCTCCCTCCCTCCCTCCCTCCCTCCCTCCCTCCCTTCCTCCAGCTTGAATCCGGGACCAGCTTTGACCACAGAGTGACCATCCTCTTCCTGTACAAAGGTGTCTTCCAGTTGGACGTCAAAAGTATTACAGCTACTGTTTCAGAGGACCAACAAGCCCCCAGTGAGACAGTAGACGGGACAATGTCGTCTAGTTTGGAAGGAATTCTAGATGAAAGTAGAAGCTTTGAAAGTCCTCAGATGAAGGAAGTGGGAGAGAGAATAGCTGGCCGCTGTTCTCCAAACTTGACAAGAGCTGGCCAGCAGGATAATCTCCCCTTGGATATTGACCATGACTGTAGAGCCCTCACCTTTCCAGTTGCACCTCTAATTGGAAATATAACTGATCAGAGAACCACGGCTAGGCTGCCAGCAGCACAGAGAGTTCACGTCGAGACAGGCAGTAGAAGACACCTAGATTCATTGAACACTCACTCACACTCGCTAGCTTCATCAAGACTGGGCAGACATGTCTGTGGCCCTCATATCACGTTCCACATAGTTTAACTTAATATGGCACCACCCCCACTGCATGTATATAGTGAATGTGTTTGTGCATATAGATTGATATGACAATAATACAAAAATTATCTGTATCTTGGTTAATATTACACTGATCACTTGATTCAGAGTTTTGAAAGCCTTAATACACCTGCATAAAAGGATAAAAACTGTCTATTATGATATCTTAACACAACATCGCACAATATACTTAGTCATTGACTCCTACTCAACTCTTTTGTTGTGTCTGCTCCCTCCTAGCCTTCTTTCTGGCCTCGTATCTTGCCCGTCCATCCTCAAACCGCTCCATCTCCTCGTTGCTTTGAACCTTCAGTGGAGGGACCGCGGTAGCATGCTTGTCACTACCAAGAGAGACAAAGGTAAAGTAGGCAGTATTGGAGACCCTCCTACGAGACCACAGCCCTTCTGCCTCGGTTGTGACCTCAATTTCCATCGACTTGGAGCTGGTGAACACCATCCTTGCAGTCACAAAGACTACCTCACCATTCATGACGGGATTGTGGAAGTCGATGGCATCAACACAGGCGGTGACAGCGCGTGCCCGACAGTGTCTCACAGCACAGATCCCAGCAGCACTGTCCATCATCTTCATCAGAGGGCCTCCCATCATGTGCATTGTGACAGAGCAGTCAGATGGGAGGACTACATTGGCCAGGGTGCTCTGAGATGCCAGTGATGTGTGTTGTTCCTCTATGTTTGTACCGGACTGTTGAATACCAAAGTGGTGAACAGCTTGAGGAGGCTTGCCGCCGTTACTCCTGGCCCTCTGAGCCTTCTGTTTCTCGTATCTCTCTCTCCCAGCAGCCATCTGCTCCTCGCTCAAACCCTCAATTTGAGGCACTGGTGCTGGCTTCATTTCCCTCTGCATATCTGTCTTGTTGCCCACAGGAACAGCGACGTACCACAGTGTGGCTGTATTGGTGTGCCTCCGTTCACTTGTGACCACATTCTCGGCCCATACATCTACAGTAACTTCAATAGACTTTGAAGAGGT
Source organism: Agelas oroides (assembly GCA_949130485.1). NCBI lineage: Eukaryota > Metazoa > Porifera > Demospongiae > Agelasida > Agelasidae > Agelas > Agelas oroides. The sequence continues at coordinate 9,241,070 of OX422186.1, read as the reverse complement.
GTAAGTAACGGCAGCTTGCACTTGAGATACCTCTCCCACGTACATGGGTTGGTGAAAGTCCATGTGGTCCACCCGTGCAAGTGCTGTTATGAGAGGGTTACTTCCGTCCGAGTCCTTGTTGCAGTGTCGGGTTGCTACAATCTGTCCTGCCTGTTCTATGAGCTTCAGAATAGTTCCTCCATGCACGTTCCCACTGGGGTTTGTGTCGTCTGGAAGCATGACACGACTCAGCTCGACTGGAACAGAGGCGGGAAGAGCAGGGCGGAATGCCATGTTCATTAAACCTGTAGTGTATAAATATACAAGAGAAGAATAATCCATAATCTGTGGAAAAATTCCACAGAGAACATGAGAAGGACTATCTTGTGTGAGGCTGTTTGTCCCCCTCACCTAGCTTAGTGGAGATTGGAAGAGAGGGTGAGGATGTCACAGCCAATGTCACACTCAGTGGTCTCGCAAACTGCACTCCGCGAATCCTCCTCCCAGATCTATAAATTATGAAAACCCAGTCACGCGTGGAAACATGGCGCAGTGAGGAGGAAATAGTAATTACCCTAAGGCGCAGCGCCAGTGTCTGAGACTGTGTAGCTGTGTTCTGAACAAAGGAAGCCTTGGCATGGTCACTTTTCTCTGATGGAAAGGGAGAAAAGATGATGTACCATCGCTAGAGGAGCGTGGCACGGAGGGTCTGGCACGGAGGGAGGGTCTGGGGACTGATCCCCACCCACTTCAACCGCATTGTTCCCGGGCCAATCCCGCGGTGGGATCGGCCTGGAAACGAGCAACATGCACCTATTCTGCCCTACCTGTGGTAACCTCTTAGCGGTGGAAGAGGGTCCTGCCAGCTATCGTTTCGCCTGCAACACTTGCCCCTATGTGCAGACCATAGCCGGAAAGGTGACCTTTTTATTTATAGGGTGTTGCATCATGTGAAGTGAAGCAATGATTGCATCTAGTCTCGCGTAGCCAGACTCTCGCAGGGAGGAGAGTCTGGTGAACTGCCCATATAAGACTTGTTCCAACACCCACCCCAACTGGGGTGGGCGATAAGTAGCTGCGCACCACAGAGTTTACATTGCTTCGCGATAATTGCGATAAGTGCCTTCACGGCCACAGCGTTTATATTGTGCAGCTATAATAGCGACGTGTCTAGTAAACGAAGCCTCACTCACACTAGACAAGCTGCCCACCCCAGTTGGGGTGGGTGTTGGAACAAGTCTTATGTGGGCGTTCACCAGACTCTCCTCCCTGCGAGAGTCTGGCAACGCGAGACTAGATTGCATCACCTACTGTTAGCTTGCCAGAAATGGAGTCATTGATATCATACCAATGAGTCCAGTTCTAGTCTCGCAAGCCAGACCCAACCAACTACAGCACGAAGTGATCCGTGCTTAGTCTCGTTCCCAGACTATTATTGTCTGGGCACGAGACTAGTCCGTGCTGTGGTTGGTTGGATCGGGCTGGTGAGACTAAGTCCAGTTTATCACAAATAAGTGGTACTGAAACAGGATCTGGGCACGAGACTACATCACATAACACTAATTTCTCCCCAGGTTTCTTCATACCAGTTCCCTCGCCTGAAGGAGGTGGATGATGTGCTTGGGGGGCAGGCAGCGTGGGAGAACGTGGACACCACTGATGGTAGGGTGACACTGAACCAGCTTGTCCTTCATCTGTAGCCTCATTCCTGCCCAGCTTTCTGTGATAGATAGCTGGGCAGGGGCCTGGGAACAAGCAGTAGGTCCATGATTGTTTTGTTTGTCCTGCAGAGACATGCCCAAAATGTGAGCACACAAAGGCATACTTTATGCAGATGCAGACAAGATCAGCAGACGAACCCATGACCATCTTCTTCAAGTGTGCTAATGCAGAGTGCGACCACAGATGGAAAGAGTAGCAATGATGATGCCAATCATTTATCTCCCCCCTCTTTCACAGACCACCCCCCCCCCACCTTCACCTTTCACAGACCATCCCCCCCCCCTCTCCTCTCCCCCTTTCACAGACCATACCCACCTCCAGTGACTGTTCATCTTACTTTGATCGTTGCTTGTTGAAGTTTCAGCATGACACAAGTGGTATTTATTAAGCTCCGCCAACAGGAAGAATCACTGTCATCCTTTTTATTTGGCGAAATCTTAGAGCATAACAGTAGCATATAGTAGTAGTAGCCTCATCCCTAGGGCCCTTTGTCACATATTTTAGGTTATCCTTCCCAAGTTGTTTTTGTTGTTTGAATTGTGCAGCAAAGCTGGCAAGAATGGGGCTATAGTATATACCAGGAGTATGATAAGCACTTATCTGCACCTTAAAACTCATTTATAGGCTCCTCCCTACCACTATTGCCAACTTCATTTGAAAGTGAAATGACAGTACAACAGTAGAGATCCCTTTATTCCCGGGTTCCTCCCCCACCTTTTTACCACATGGGAAGATTAATCTTGTGAGACTAGGGGGAGGGGCCAAAGGCTGTAACATCACACATATGTACAAAGCATATATAACCCACCTAGCTGAGCTACCACTACAAAAATGATAATCTTAGTATGACATTGTGCCTATTTTAGTCATTGATGTCATCTGGCTGCATGAGGTCGGCTGGAACAAATGGAGGGAGAACATAGTGCACTGAACCTGTATACATTGAAAAGCAAGATCAAGAAAAGAATGCTCCACAATTAACTGTTAGTCATCACCAACTATAAGCTATACACTGATTCAGACGTGCATGGTTAGGGTTGGGTTTAAGGCAGTATCAGTACAGTACAGCACACAGTTCTGTAGCTGGTGTGAGGCTGTTTGTCTCCCTCACCTAGCTTAGTGGGGATTGGAAGAGAGGGCGAGGATGTTACAGCCAATGTCACACTCAGTGGTCTCGCAAACTGCACTCTGTGTATCCCCCTCCTGGATCTACCAAAGGGAAAAAAGTCATGTATGGAATGATCCTGCAATGTAGAAACGTTTACCCCAAGTGGTAGTGTCTGAGACTGCGTAGCTGTGTTCTGAATAAGGGGAGCCTTGGCATGGTCACTTTTCTAATGGGAAGGAAGAAAAGACGATGACCATAGCTGATTCTCCAGCAATTTGGAGAAGAAGCCATACGTTCCTAGGCCAATTTGGTGATGGGATCGGCCTGGGAAGGACAAGGCTAGCAACATGCATCTATTTTTGCCCTACCAGTGGTAATCTTTTGGGGGTGAAAGATGATCTGGTCCTGCCTTCGTCTCGATCTCCACGTGGGAACAAGCGGTACGTGTCGTCTCGTGCCAGACCGAACCCCCATCAGCCAGCGCTGCCGCGCATGCGTGAAGCAGGGTTCTTGTATGAAGTTGTCAGCCCCCAGTCGGTAAAAATCGCTTGAACAGACTAGTCTTGCGGGCCAGACTCCTGCGAGACTATAAACAGACGATTTTGACGGTTTGTATACATGCAGCATAAGATGTAAACATGTACCTTGGGGGCATCTAAACTGAAAAAACGTCACTGTAGCAGTTCAGAGCCAGCCCTCCTACACAATGCTGTATCAATGCAGCTAGACTCTCGCCGGACTCTTTTCAGCGAGGCTACGCGAGATTATCCTTGACCCTGGTTACGAGGCTACGATCATAGATAATAGAGTTATTATCTATGCTACAATTATGCAGCAGGGTTTCATGCAGCAATTTTGTTTGTTTGACGGAAAGGGGTTAAATGCATAACATGCTCTTCACTTCTACAGATCACATGACCAGTGTTCTATACAGAGGAGTTGAAGAACATAGATACTGTAGAAATCAACTGGCTTCCAACACAAGATCTCTTTGGTAGACATGGAAGGCTTTTACAAGTGTCTAGAACATGCTCCCTAAGGTAAGATGCTGAGGTGGGTTCTGAGACCCCTCAAATGTAACTGCGGGCTGCAACAATTAGCATGCCTGCATGTAGGGCTTCTTTGACAAAAAAATTTAATCAGGAAGTCAGTTGACTGTAGAGTACCATAGCTGGCACACTCACTGTGCTCACACATTTGGTAGTCATGGACACTGTGCCATGCAGTGTCTGCCATGTTAGAGTTGCAACAAACTTGATCTGAAAAAAAGACAGCTAGCCTAGAGTCACACATCTTCTGGAAAGGTTAGTAGTACTTATTTTGTTAGCACTAGTGGTCTTACCATAGATTTTGTATTTTAGACCACTGGGCACTGCAATTATGTAAACAATAGTTCATTTTAATGTGTGTTTAGTTTCTGTTTTAGTCCATTCAAATGCTTATCATGATTATTAATATTTTTCTGCAGTCATTGCAACACATCACATGATGGCTCAGTCCACAGCATTCATTTATCTAGTAGCAGTACAGCTCATTATCACACTCTCCTACTGTTCTGCTGAGAATGTGTACTGTGTCACACCCACTGCCACCTCATGCTCATCCTGCCCTCACAACACCAACTGTGCCACACTCTCTGAGTATGCACAAGAAGCCAAACGGTATTTTACCTCCGACACCACTATGATGTTCTTGCCAGGTGACCATACTCTTGATACTGATATCACAGTTGCGAATGTAGCCAGGCTGACCATGCGTGGAGAATCTTTCTCAGGCAACAGAGCAACAGTTTCTTGCAATGGGCCATTTGGCCTCAGCTTCACAAGTATGGCAGAGTTCAAAATATATTCATTAGCTTTTACCTCTTGTAGCAGGATATATCGTGGAACTTATGAAGTTAGTAACTATGCTCTGCTTTTGCACTCCACACATGCTGAGCTAGTTAACTGTTCCTTCCATGACAATCTTAGCACTGCACTTGTAGTGAATAACACCAATGTTACTCTGGCAGGGAACACTGAGTTTAAACATAACTACGGGCATCTAGGAGGTGGTATCTGTGCTGTCAATAGCAACCTGACCTTCACTGGTAACACAAACTTTCTTGAAAATAATGCAAAATTTGATGTATCCAGTTATTGTGACGGCAGAGGTGGTGCAATCTATGCATCAGAAAGTACTGTACTTAACTTCAATGGAACCAACAACTTCACCAACAATTTTGCATGCTGGACTGGTGGTGCAATTAGAACCTCACACAATACCATACTCATCCTCAATGGAACTAACAACTTTATCTACAACTCAGCATACCTTGGTGGTGCGATCTATGCTTCAGACAGTAAGAGACTTATCTTCAATGGAACCAACAACTTCATAAACAACTTAGCATACTTGAATGGTGGTGCATTTGACACAGGCTTTAGTGAACTTATCTTCAATGGAACCAGCAACTTTATCAACAACTCAGCAAAAAATGGTGCTGGTGGTGCAATCTACACATTAAATCCTACAGTAGTTAGCTTCAGTGGAACCAACAACTTTGATCACAACTCAGCTGAAAGTGGTGGTGCATTTTTCACTTCAAAAGGTACCGCACTTAGGCTCAATGGCACCAGCAACTTTAGCAACAACTACGCAGTGCATGGTGGTGCTATCAAGACACTTCATAGCACTATACTGGCATTCAGCGGAACCATTCACTTCACTAACAATAGAGGTGGAACAAGCACACCTAATGGATATAATACCAGTGGAGGTGGAGTGTATATGGGGCTAAAATCAAATATTTCCATTTTGCCAAACACCACTGTGTATTGGGAGAACAATCAAGCAACTTTAGGAGGAGCTATCTATGTTGAAGATACCAGCCCCATGAGTTACTGTACTACAGTTGCTGAACTCATACCGAAAGAAGACTGCTTCTTTCAACTCCCTGGCCAGAATCTGTCCAATGGCGTTGATGTCCGGCTTGTTTTCAAGAACAACTCTGCTGATATTGCAGGAAGTGTGTTATATGGTGGTGCAATAGATAACTGCAAACTCGCACATGGCCTGGACTCACACAGCTCTGGGAAAGTGTTTGACATGATAGCCCATGATACAGCTTTAAAGATTTCCTCCATGCCATTTTACATGTGCTCATGTAGTAAGAAATATCCTCCAAACTGCAGTATGAAATCAGTTTGGTATGGCAGTGTGTATCGTTTTCCACGCACAGTGTATCCTGGTGAAACAGTTCGATATTCTGTGGTCGCAACTGGACAAAGAAAGGGAAAACTGCCTAGCACAGTGAGAAGTACAATAAGCATACTAAACTCGGGATTTGAAAATGAAAATGCAAAGCCTGTAGGTGCTAATCTTCTAGATTCTCAATACCTCCAACAAGCATACGACACATGCACCGAACTCCACTACACTGTGTTTTCACTATCAAAGAAAGTTTTCATAAAGTTGCAAGCAGAAGGTAGCCCATGTTCAAATATTGTTCATACAGTACTTTCAGTGAACTTAAATCAGACCTGCCCACCTGGATTCAAGATCTCGAAGCAGAAAAAATCATGTGTCTGTGAGCCAAGACTAGCAAACTATACAAATCAATGCACCATAACAAATGGAGTAGGACGAATAACACGTGATTCAGATGAACAGTTTTGGATTGGGTATGATGATCAATCTCGTGGACTAATTCTCCACCCACACTGCCCCTTTGACTACTGTGTCTCTCATAGAGTGGTCTTTCCTCTCAACAATACAGATATGCAATGTGCACCTAACAGGTCAGGCCTCTTATGCGGACGTTGTAAGGAAGGTTACAGTCTGGTACTTGGCACATCTCAATGCAAGCAGTGTACCAACAGCCATCTTGTCTTGCTCGTTCCTTTTGCAGTGATGGGAGTAGCACTGGTCTTTTTGCTCCTTGTCTGCAAACTGACAGTGGCAACAGGAACACTCAGTGGCCTGGTGTTCTATGCCAACATTGTTGGAATCAATCGTGCCATCTTTCTACCAGTCAACCCTGTACTTTCAGTCTTCATTGCATGGCTAAACCTTGATCTTGGAATTGAGACATGTTTCTACAATGGAATGGATGTTTATAGCAAAACATGGCTGCAGTTTGTGTTTCCAGTATATATTTGGGTGCTAGTAGGACTAATGATTTTTGTTAGCCACTACTCACGCAGATTTGCAAAGCTGCTAGGCAAGAATCCAGTTTCTGTATTGGCAACACTCATCCTCCTCTCATATACAAAGATCCTTCGCACATTGATTGCTGCAATTCATATTACCTTCCTTCATTATACAACATATAACAGAATGGTGTGGCAATATGATGCCAACATTGACTATCTCAGTGGCAAACACATCCCGCTCTTTATAGTGGCAGTACTTGTCTTCCTCTTCCTCTTTCTTCCTTACACTCTCTTGCTTCTCTTTGGTCAGTGGCTGCAGGCCACATCACACCTGAGGCTCTTCTCATGGGTCAATAGTGCCAGGCTGAAACCTTTCATGGATTCATACCATGCTCCCTACAAAGCAAAACATCGCTACTGGCCCGGACTGCTGCTTGTGCTTCGGTTTGTTTTGCTTCTAGTGCTTGCTTTAAACTTTCAGGAAGATCCCAAGACTAACCTGGTAACAATTCTCATAGAAGTTGGGAATCTTTTCTTGTGGCTCTGGATTAGTGGTGGAGTTTACACAAACAGGTATATGAATGTTCTGGAAGGTTCATTTGCTCTTAACCTGATTGTCCTCACCACTGTTACTTACTGTGTCAATCTCTTTGAAGGAAATCAACTTATAGCTGAGTACACCTGGACCACCTCCGTCTCTGTAGCATTCGCAACATTCATCGGAATCCTTGCCATTCAGGTGGCAAATGTGACTGGCATCACTCGATACCTGAAAAGGAAATATGCAGCTTCGAAACTAGCAACTGTGATCCAAACACCAAACTCTCCTACAGACTCACTGCCAGACCGACTGATAAATCCAGAGGAGTATGAATCACCATTCCCACACACCACTGCTGAGCCAGCAGAAGAAGTCGATAAAACACAGAGAGGGCTAATGTCTCCTGTGTATACTTACGGCTCCATTAGCTAGTTTTGTAGCCATTTTTGCCTGATCAACTGTGTACAGTAGTTTCACTTGTGTAAGTTTTCCAGTACTTTTTGCCTAAATATGTTAACATATGTAGCTACTTGTATGCATCACATACTTGCGCAAGTAAATTGGTTGTCTTAATGATTACATTTGCTCCCAACATGCAATATTGATGCTCAAAGTGCAGTTTGTTCAACTCTTATGTCTTGCTCCAATGCAGACTATTTATTTGACTTCCCAGACTTATTTTACCTTCTGTGTGTGAAAGATAGTGGTGGAAGAGACTCTGAACTTTCACAATGCAGTTGTGGGATTCAGATCATTCTTTCATTAGGCTGCTTATGCAATTAGTTTTGACACTCGTAACCACAGTCTCTTTGCTTGTGCAACCACCCTGTGGCCTTGTTTTTACAGTCCCACGGCAACCTATTGTTTTATACTTCCTGACAGATGTTCTAAGGTACTTACATCATCCTCTCATGAGGTTTGTTTATCCAATTAGCTCTCATATTCACCGTCTCCATAACCAGGGCAACCACTAGGTTGTTTCCTTCCCATTCTGTCATTGCATGTCCTCTCCCTGTTCCCACCACCACACACACACACAGCTTCCCTCACATTTCCATTGGACTACCTCCCAGAGGCCAACTAGCTATGACTAGGTAGCTAATGGTTAGTATGTGAAGCTAAAATTCCCCGTTTTCTGCGAACCATTTTGATATCACACCAGTGTGATCATAGTGTAACTTGGTGTATGAGCTGTTGTACAAATGATGTGTTCGGACTTGAATGAGGCAGCTCAGTAGTTCCAAAATAGAGTATAACATATCTATTTGAGGCAGACCCAAAAGGGCACATTTAATGCCGTTTGGTATGGGCCTAGTGAAAATGCTTCAGTGAAATGGTGCACCAAATCAGCTCCTGGGCCCAACCATCATCTTCCCTACCCCTTCACTGCCTTGTAACACCGTACCTGCACCAAATCAGCTCCTGGGCCCAATCATCATCTTCCCTACCCCTTCACTGCCTTGTAACACCGTACCTGCACCAAATCAGCTCCTGGGCCCAATCATCATCTTCCCTACCCCTTCACTGCCTTGTAACACCGTACCTACAGCCCCCAACTCTCTTCTTGAAAGCTAAAGCAAAAACTTTTTAATTACTGACTCTTATTTTGGAACAAATTAAATACCAGTTATCGCCACCTACAGAAAGTTATTCCAGTAGTCAAATGGTGATGGGCAGGTTTGTTATGCTCAAATTCTGGCAAAATCTTGAAAAGTGAAATGTTACAAAACGTATAATGAAATTGACAGCATGACACTGCAGTTATAAGCTTATTGTTACAAATACTGCAGTAGCATAGCACAATACATAGAACAGATCACAAATCAGGAAATCTGGAGAAAGACAGCAGCAGCTACATGTACTATGATAATGGAATAGTCTCATTCCCATGCCTCCTCCAATGGTCTGGGGGAGGACTGGGAATAAGGCTGATATGGGACAGTTAAGGGTCAGGTGGGGATGGGCAGGATCTTGGTGACCAAAGGGAGTAGCTGCTCTGTGTGCTTCTGCCAGTTGGCTACATCCTTTGAGATGGAGCACCACATCTCCCCATGACGTGGCTCTGCAGAGATACAGCTCTTTAGTACCTGCTCCTGTTGTGCCTAGGAAGTGAGAGAGGGAGAAGGAAGAGGAAGGAGGAAGGAGGAAGGAGGAAAGGGATGGAGAGAGGGGAGTAGGCGATGACTTTGAGGGGCCATTTGCTCTAGAAGGCTACAAAGCAACTCCAGAAACAGATGAACTCTTTGTGCACGCATCCCAATTGTTGGATAAAACATGTAAAGAGTTGCTATCCCAGGTTTTGCAACAGTGCGAGTGAGCAGACAGTTGAAGCACCTGAAAGTCGCGAAGAATTGGATGAGTTGCTATCAGGCTTTGCAGCAGTAAGCAGTACTCAGGCTGAAAATTCCTCAACTTTGGTACCCAAGAAAGAGAACATTTGTGAAGATGCTATGTGTAAAATGGCCAGTGGTATGTCTTTTCAAGGGGCTTCATTGTAAACGTTCACTTCAAGAATTACTGTCATAATGTGTTTTGTACATGTTCAACTGTCAATACCGTATTGCTTTTTGCTTGGACTACTGTGTTTTGTACATGTTCAACTGTCAATACCGTATTGCTTTTTGCTTGGACTACTGTGTTTTGTACATATCTGCCTTGAGCCCTAGACCACCTTGCGTTTCCTTCTTACTTTGTGGTTTCCTTTAAAAATTGTTTTCTTGCTAATCATAGTAGTCTAGGTCCAGAGGAGGTTGGAAGCTGGTAATTAGTGGTGCATGTGAGGTAGCAATTATTGCTACGTGATGACGACGTAATCATACAGTCTGCCATAGAGGCCCATAGTGAAAGGTGAAATCGATTACACAAACAGCTCTCGTTTGTTTGGGACGAAACTTGCTCAGTGGATACTGCCAGGTGAACTCTAGATCGACAGCTATGGCATTTTATGGCGCGCAAAATCTTCCACGGGGATTCCCAAGGAAACACTCAAATACTTCGCGTATCAGGAAGAGCTATAGCGGTCGATCTAGAGCTCACCTGGCAGCATCTACTGAGTGAGTTTCGTCCCAAACAAACGAGAGCTGTTTGTGTAAATCGATTTCACCTTTCACTATGGGCCTCTATGGCAGCCCGTATGATTACATCATCAGGTAGCAATAATTGCTACCTCCCGCACCACTAATTACCAGCTTCCAACCTCCTCTGGTCTAGGTCTAAGTTCATGCTTAGTAACCTGGCAACTTAGACACCTGCTACTGGATTCAGTTACCTCATCACATCAAACGGAATTATTCATATGGTGGTGGTCTACGAGCTGTGAATCTAGTTATCAGCACAGTTGCTGTTGTGTGTGTGTGTGTGTGTGTGTGTGTGTGTGTGTGTGTGTGTGTGTGTGTGTGTGTGTGTGTGTGTACCTCTGTTCCATGTAGGAGTTCAAACTTGTAGAAGTATCCCCAGGCATCTCCGATATCAGGGTCAATCTTTACTGCTCTCTGGAACCACTCCCTCGCTTTGCTCAGTTTGCGTTCTGCCCAGAATAACCTTTTGAGAAGATCACAAAGCATCATGCATGCATACACACACATGTGCACACACACATGCACATGCACGCACACATACACATGTACACACACGCATGCACACACACACACACAATACACGCACATACACGCACATACATGCACATACATGCACATACACACATGCACACGCATGCACACACACACACACACACACACACACACATACACACACACACACACACACACACACACACACTCCTCACTAACTTGGCAACAGCCAGCAGCACATGGGGGTCATGTTCGCACTTCTTCAGGGCATCAACGCTCTTTGTCTTCCTTTGTGGCCGCGCTTCCAAGAAGATCGCCTCAGACCAGAGGATGCCCGAGTTTGGACACTCCTGCATCGCTTTTGCCATCAGCGTCATTGCAATGTTCTTCTTCCCCCCTCGGACCTCTATCCGCACAGCCTCTAACCACAACTGGGGACAATGGGGGTTCTTGAGCCGACCTTTCTCCAGCACAGAGCGTGCCTTTGTTAGCTGCCCGGCTCTCTCCTCCAACCTTGCCAGGAGCAGCCAGAGGGGAATGGAGTTGGGGTTGTGCTTCAACTGCAGGGAAGGGAGAACAGTCATTGTTGGGGTGAGCCTGATCACCATACACCATATACATGTCTCTGCTGGTGAAGAATAGCAACTCCACTGTACACGTGGTATTTCGCAAACAAGTTAGATCCTCCACAGTACCGTGGGTTTCGGTCAACATACATGTAGCAGTCTACCACATACATACACCACACTGCGTCCTTTCATGAGAGTGAAAACAAGGAAGGCCTAGGAACAAGGCGCATATCCTAGGAGCTTTTTAGGTGACTTCATGATCATGGCTGCTCACCGCCTTGCTGTAGAATTCTCTGGCAGTAGCAGTGTTCCCTTGTTGCTCCTCAATCTGGCCACGCATCATCCACAACTGTACATCAGAGCATACATAGAGATATACTGAGATATACAGAGATATACAGAGGTATACAGAGGTATACAGGGATATACAGAGATATACAGAGGTATACAGAGGTATACAGGGATAAACTGTGTGGTAAGCAGATTCTACTGTGCAGTATGCAAACATACTGTCTCTGACACAGAGATATAGTGAGTGGTGTTGTTATTAACTGAGCTATTAAGTTACATACCTTGGGAAAATCAATGTACTTTTCCAAGGCTTCGTCCAGAAGAGACACAGCCTGAGAGTAACGTCAGTGTGTTAGAAACTTGTTGCACACACACACACACATATGCAAGTACGCACACACGCACACATGTACACGCACGCAGCACAGGCAACGTGCGTACACACACACAGCACAAGCAACATGCGTACACACACACACACACACATGCATGCATGCACGAATGTACACAAACAGATGTACACACATGCATGTACACACACACATGCATATACTGTACATGCATGCACACACTTTGTCAATGTTCTTCAGGACCCACTCCAACTTGGCTGACTTCATCATAACGCGAGCAGTCCCTGCACTTCCTCTCGCTTTCTCCAGCAGCCTCCGTGCTCTCTCATACTCTCCATTCTCACTCTCCAGCTTCACAGCAGCCAACCAGATGTCCTCACTGTTTGGGTTGGCCTGGAAGGCCAGGGCGAGGATGGATCTTGCAGATGGGACATCTCCCTTGAGAGTGTGGGCAGGATGTGTGGGATGGGACAGGGAAGTGGGAAGGGAAGTGGGAAGGGAAGTGGGAAGGGAAGTGGGAAGGAGTGTGTGTGTGTGTGTGTGTGTGTGTGTGTGTGTGGAAAGGGGAGCACCAAGGAAGGGTTTGAAGGAGGAAGGGAAAGTTCAAAGGGGTCATGAGAAAGGAGTAAAGAAAAAATGAGTACAGCTACACATACTGGCTGCCTTGACGGAGCCTTACTCACCGCTAGCCATTTGGACTTGGCTCCCATGAGCCAGAGGACCTCAGCTTTGGGGCAGTGTGCCACGGCCTTCTGCAGGACTGCCTCCAGCGTCTCTCGGCTGCCATGGTTCTTCTCAAAGTAAGCTGCTCGCAGCCAAATGTTCTTCTTGTTCTTGAAGACTGTCAGTGCGTGAGCATAGATGGCTCTGGCACACTCGTATGCCTCATGGGATGTGCACTGTGACAGAAGTATGGACACCATGATAACCATGGTTGAACATCCATCCCCTCTCCTCCCCTCTTCTCACCTCCCCTCTCTCACAAGAATGCAGAGACATATCATAAAACTAGCCACTTACACTCTCTGCATCTTCGATCCATTGGTCCATTCGGTCTTCTTCCTCCATACCAATTCCTATCACAGTACGGCTACACAAGGCAACATAGGATCAGAGTTTTAGCGGTAGTACACAACTCCATCACTCACACACTCTCACACACACACACACACACACACACACACACACACACACACACACACACACACACACACACACACACACACACACACACACACACACACACACACACACACACACACACACACAGTGTGTACACTAGCTTTGTGCAAGGGCCTACATGATGGACTGGGCAGTGCGGACAGATCCTGCCTTCTCACTCTCTTCTGCGTCCTGGATCCACTGCTCCCTGTTGATCTCTACCAGGTTGGCCTGCAAAGAGGAGACAGCTCGCTCAATAATCTTGGGCACCATGGGGAAGTTCTCATGGGCCTCCTCCAGCTTGGATGCCGTGATCCAGATCTGTCTGTCCGTGGGGATGTTCTCACGAGCTTTGTTAAGAACCTTGGGGAAGAGGAAAGTGGAAAGGAGAGGTGAGGAAGAGGAGGAGGAATGGCAGAAGGAGAGAGGAGGAGGAGTGGCAGAAGGAGAGAGGAGGAGGAGGGGCAGAAGGAGAGAGGAGGAGGAGCGGCAGAAGGAGAGAAGGAGGAGTGCCAGAAGGAGAGAGGAGGAGGAGGGAGGAGGAGGAGGGACAGAAGGAGAGAGGAGGAGGAGGGACAGAAGGAGAGAGGAGGAGGAGGGACAGAAGGAGAGAGGAGGAGGAGGGACAGAAGGAGAGAGGAGGAGGGGGGGGGGGGGGGAGGGAAAAGCAGAGGTTTATTATGTAGGTCTGTCTGCTAACTTTGTGCTGCTCACACACGGCACTCTTGCACATAGCTCTAGCTAGTCTATCAAGCTATACCATCTCTCGGTGACAACATGTAAGCTCAAGCTATGTAACACTGGCAAGATGAAGTGAAGCTGGTATCTGCCACTCACCTTCCTAGCATTCTCATATGTTTCCAGTCGCGCCAGTGCCAACCAGAGCTCCACAGAGAGGGGGCAACACTCAACCGACCTGGTCAGCATGATCCTAGCATCCTCGGCATTCTCCATCTCAACGGCTAACTTCCATAGTCGCACTGATGTCGGAATCTGCTCCAGAGCTGGGAGAGGAGAGAGACACCCTCATCTTGGACACTTCAACTGACTGGCACCAGCTCACCCTTTCTGAGGACCTTCTTTTTGGCTGCATTCTCTAACTCCAGCTCAACAGCCTTCACCCAGATCTTCACCGACAGGGGAATATGTCGAATGGCTTGTGCCACCACAGCCTTGGCCTGGTCGGGGGGCTATATGGTGGGAGGATAATCTCAGCAACAATGAATCAAACCTTGGACTATTTTCAACTTAAATGAACACACCTGGAGTCTTGCCGCCTCTATCCAGATATCTTCATTTTTGGGACACACCTCACACCCCTTCATGATGGTGTTCCTTGCTGTCTGCATACGTCCGGTTACCTCCTCCAGACGAGCAGCTGCTATCCACCCTGGCATCACACATTACAGGTCAAAGGTCAGAAGGCAAAGGTCACTGAATGCCAGGAGGAAGGTATGAATATAATATGCACATACCTGGAGCGTGTTTTGGGTTCGTACTGATGACAGATTTGAGCAATAACCTGGCTTTCTTCACATCACTGCATATAAGGAGGGGGGGGGGCAGAACAATTATATCTCAGGTCCCTCCAGTTCACAATTTACATCTATGACCATTCCTTTATGTGGCCATGATACAACCCAATGTCTCATCTTAATGACACAATGCTGTTCTGGACCTTGTTCCCAGACTATCATGAGAACCTGGGTATGAGTTAGGGCTAGCTAGCTCCCACAAAGGTAGTCCAGATACAAGTCTAAATAGCAGAGCTAGCTGCTGCTAACTTGATGTCTCCGGAGGTCTGTGGAGTGATGCTGTTCAGGTCAGTCAAGTACCCCTTGGGGTCCACCACAGTCTGTCCAGACACAGAGTCTGAGACCTGTGACAAGAGGGAAGGAGATACAAATTAAGCCATTCCCCTTCAACGTATGTACATTTACACCAAACTATCTATACAGAGCAGTTATAATGAGCCTACAATATCAGAAAAGGAAGATTAAAAATGTGTTTTCTTTTTGCTTGTTTTTTTTCGCAAAGAGGCATGGGAGAAGAGTTGCTGAATTGGTCACTCAGCAGAACTAGTGGTGAGCATTAATTGGAGTATGACCTGGTCCAGTTTGATCCCTAACATGGAGTTCCTGGCCTCTCCAATCTGGTTGAGGTCAATGCGAGACGAGGTCGCAAACCCTGGAGTCATTGTCCCAGGAGTGACAGACATGGCACCAGGGTATGGGGTCATGAAGCCTCCCAGCATCTGAGGAATGGATAAGGCACATTTGTACATGCAGATGTGCAATCTCCTGAAAATAAGCCCACTCCTGAATAAGTTACTGCAAAGGATCTTTTATCTCAAAAGTACGCCCACCTACAGGTATTTATGATGTGTTAGGCCACTCCAAATGAGACTATAGTTTCCCATCCTCCGCCTGCCCTCTCCGGAGTCTACCGCACCATTTGACCATTATGGCCATTATCTTTCTAAATATCCAAAATAATTTCGAATTATCTGCAATATCATCCAACACCCACTAGTACGTAGTACAGTAGTAAACGTAGCAGTAATATACTAGACTCGTGTAAAGCAGACATAGCACCAATGTCGCCCGATTCAGTGGAACACTAATAGTGTGAATGTGTCCGACAGTTCCAGGATGCAAACATTTCGACACAGTCAATGGACATTGTTCTCTTTTGCACAAATTTATAATGAGATTCATAGTAATGGTTAATGGTAATAGACCGCCCGCCTGCATGTAAATGACAGAAGTCAGGACGGGAAAATATAGTCTCATTTGGAGTGGCCTTACAGTAGTTATGAAAACATTGGACAAGCACTACATGGAAAGAGGTACCAACCAATGAAGGCATGCATCATCTGTAATAGCAGGCACACAACAAGATGAGCCATTGCTGAATCTTTGCTGGTGTACAGCTGAAAAGCTGGAACAATCACACACAAGATGGGCATCCTCACAGGAGCTATGAACCAACATGCTGCTTTGTGGCATTCATAAGCTCCTGGCATCCAAGATCAACACTCTTGAAAATACGCCCACTTCCTCTTTGAGGAGCCACTAGAGTTCATCCATTGCCTACAGCCCTATTTTTGGAAGATTACACAAGTACAATCCCTTCTTCTTCTTCCCTATGCAAGTGCAATTCCTTCTTCTTCCTTATGTGTACATACCTCCCCATCCACATACCTGCTGTTGAGAGTCCAGTCTTGTGTGTGACCCCTGCTGTGCTGTGGCACGCTGGAGAAGGGAGTCGGGGACAGGAGTGTAGCGGTCCGGACGGATGTGGGCATTGCGCTGCTTCTTATTCCTGGCATCCCCCACTTCTGGGATGCTGTTCCACTCATCGTCTGACACTGATGACAGTGCTCGCTGGGGAGATATATGCATGTTGGTAAAATCACATCCGTCACAAGTCGTAAGTCAGTTCAGTTACATGTAGCTCTTGCGTCTAGTTAGCTAATATCCCATCAGGTCCTACCACACGTTCACAATACAATGTAAATTTACCAAAGAATACAGAGTTTTACTAGAGTATCCACGAACCTTGAGGTCAGAGAATTGCTGCTGTATCTTGGGTCTCTCCTGACGGTACCGTTCGATCTCCTCCTGGAACTTCTTCTCCCTCCGCTCCTTGCGACGGCTGTCCATCCGGTCATCAATAGTCTCATAGATTTCATCTGCTTCACGATCATCAGCTTCATAAGGTGCAGAGGCAAACAGACTACCACCATATCCAGCAAACTGAGAAAGGATGGGGAAGTCATGAATACCACCTACGATGTCCAGTTGGCGTTGTAAAAGCACCATATCTTGTAATTTAGAAACAACAGCTGCACAATGGTTAGATTTAAACAATGGCACGTCTTGCAACACCATGTAGCTAGCATATCATTGGATGGTGGGGGAGAGAGAGTGATATGTAAGAAGAAAAGAAGGTAAGATGGGGGTAGCACACAACAAGAGATCCAACAAGATTAGGGGGAAAGAGAATGAAGTGAGTGGGTTACATGTCGTACAAGCTAGGGGTTACCTCGTCGAAGTTACTCTCATTGAGGTCTTCTTCAGCTTCCTCATCGTCATCCTCTCTTTGCCGCTTCCCCGGCCTAGGGTGGCGCTCATCACTGGATGAAAACAAAGATGGAACACATACCTTCAGAGAATAACCTGGAGTGGGTGTGGCCAGTTATTCTGAAAAAGCATTCTAGACCTCCAAATTTACTAAGGGGCATTGTGACAGGACAGTATGCTAATAGATGGTTTCCAAATGTCAATTAAGCATTCTACTTTCGGAGGGCAAACGTGATCAAGAGGCAGCTGTACAGCGGACTTTTCACTCTTTTATCTTTCAGTACTAATGGTAAGGACTCAATGTAGCACTTACTAGCCTGTATTTTGCACACAGCTGCACTAAACACAGACCCCGACTCTTGTCCTCCGGAAGTGAAGTCACGCCCCATGATTATTCTATACACACACTGAGTAAGTCAATCAAAAGTAGGAACATCAACTCACGAAATATCATTAGCCTCTCTTGCTGGTCCAATGTCAGAGCGGGTTGTGAAACCTGTTGCCCTGCAGAGATAAAGTAGAGAGGCTTAGACACATGCAGACATCAGTCTTGCAAGCCACACCCTTCGCAGAGAGACGAAGGGTCTGGTCACACTGCAACCATCGAGTTGTCGCCACGGCAGAAACTTGATGTGACTAATCAGATCCGCGCTCTTCATAGATCACATCCGTTGTCATGAGTACAATTACATCACAACGTGTTTAGCGGAAGTTTTTTTTTTTATTACCTAACTGCAATGGTCGATAATTGCGTTTCTTGGCGACAACTCGGTAGTTGCAGTTTGACCAGACCCTTCCTCTCTCTGCGAAGGGTATGGCTTGCGAGACTAATGCAGACATATGCAGACATGTGTGTGCGCGTTAAATAGAACAATAATCCATGAACTTACCCTCTTCCCAGCCCGGGAACGTATCCCGGGGGAGCAGGCTGCCCTATGAAACCCTTTCGCTGTTTACTGACCAGAGTGAAACTCATCTTAACCTCAGCAGCTCAGGCAGCCAGTACAGAGACTGAGCATTGTGTGCCTAAGTACGTACTTGCCTCGTTCAGTGGCTGGGAACGAGACTGGGCACCATCTTATCATGACGTCATAAATGAAAGGCGTGGCTTAAGCGCTTGCGCGTGCGAGATGTCAGCATGGCATGCATGGCAGTAATTAGTCTCGGATCCAGACCCTCGAAAAATCGAAAAGGAGGGTCTGGTATTTCGGATGGGGTGGAAGTGTACACTGCGCCCGGTGTCGGAGTGAATAATGTCCCCCCGTGAATAATGTCCCCCCTCGTGTATGCGCTTTCAAGGTGGTCTGCGGGGAAGGTGGTCTGGCATTTTTATTTGCTAAGTTGAGAGCATTACAACTGGCAGCGGCGGGAACGTGCATGGACCTGACAACAGCAGCGCGACCCACAATCGGAGGTGAAATACAGCTCGCAAGGATACGCTTTAAAGTCTCGTGTGGCCGGACCCAACTGTGAGACTAGATACGCTTAGCCTCGTACCCAGGCCTTCTGGACTTGTGTTTGTCATTCACAGAAGCTTACCTTTCAGGGTTCTTTCCCTGCACGCGACCAATGCTGGGGTAAGAATGTCCAGGGTAAGAGTGTAGGAGACACTGCATAAATCATCCCACTCCACATCTATGCATAAATTGAGTGTGTGCCAAGAACGCTGTATACGCATGGCTCCATAGTCTTGCAGGCATGTGTGGATTGTGAGGCCACTCCAAATTACTTGCTTGCTTACTCATCTTCCCCTACTAGTGCCTGGATTCCCACAGATGACAGTTTGCAACCTAGTTCTAGGGGGGACAATATTCACTAAGGGGGGACATTATTCACCGGTGAATAATGTCCTAGGGGGACAATATTCACTAGTGAATAATGTCCGGGGGGACATTATTCACCAGTGAATAATGTCCGGGGGGACAATTTTGGGGGGGACACTGTACACTATGACACCGGTATGCAGGCGCACTTCCGATTGGCCTGTCACGAAAAAATTGGACCTAGGTAAAAATTGGCCCGGGGGTCCAATTTTTACCGCCAAAAGTGGCCCGCCCGGGCCACTTTGGAATGCAATAAATGGTCGGATCAGTTCGTAAGCGACAGCGGAGAAGTCGAAGGAGGTGGCGATCTCGTCCAAGAGGCGTACATCTACCTGACAGAGCACCGCTACCCGCAGGACTGCACTTATGCTCGGAAGCGAAGCATACGAAAGAAAGCTGGGAAATTTGTAGTGCGTGATGGAGAACTGTTCTTCAAAAAGAAGAGGAAAGGCAAGGTATGGACCGTCTAGAAGAAATCGATTGACAGCTATTGATTAATTTCTAAATAGAGCCCATCGTTGCAAATCGTCATCATTTTTCTCTATACTTCCATGTAGGTGATTGAGCTGCGATACATCCAGAACCGTGACGAGCAGTTGAAAATACTTCATGCTTGCCACACTGATGCGACTGCTGGGCACATGGGCATCAAGCGTACCACGACTCGCATATCGGAGCGTTTTATGTGGAATGGCATAGTGAAGGATGTGAAGGAAATGGTAAGTGCACCACTTTTCCTTTCTTTCAAAATTACTTTAACAGAACAAGAATGCTTTACAAGATATGGAATAATTTATTTCAGCACTACCATTTAAATATTGCAGATATCACGTTGTGATGCTTGCCAGAGGATGAACAAAAAGATTAGTTCAACAATGCCAGAGCTCTATCCTGTACCAGTGACGTCTCCGTGGTATCACATTGGAATTGACTTCGTGGGACCAATCACCCCACTGTCACACAATGGCAATCGTTTCATCCTGACAGTGAGCGACTACTTTACGAAGTGGGTTGAAGCAGTTGCTCTACCTTCAAAGTGTGCACAAGGAGTGGCTGAATCACTTTTCAAGGTATGACATACAGTGTGATGTGATGTCATTTGTTATTTCCAAGTAGTGTTTAAGTTCAAATACTGCAATACATTCACATTGACTAAACTAATTGCTTTTGCAGATCTTCATGCGCATGGGCTTGCCACATGTCTTGACAACTGACCAAGGGAAGGAATTTCGCAACCAGCTCAATGAGGAACTCATGAGGAGTCTCGGAATCAAGCATCGCCTGACCACGGCATACCATCCACAGGTTACTTACTCCTTTCCAAGCTGTAATAGTTAAGGTGGCTATACATACATTGTTGGGATCAAGCATTCTTGTCATGTACTGCATAGGTAACATGCTACTTCACATGCAACTTTTTTTCCCTCAGGCAAATGGTCTTGACGAGCGCTATAATCAGACCTTGCAAAACATGCTGGTGAAGTACGCAACCGACAAAAGGGATGAGTGGGACGACTACTTAGACACCTGTGTGTATGCGTACAATACATCAGTACAAGAGTCGACACGCTTCTCACCTTTTGAGGTCATGTTTGGGCGTAAACCAACCATGCCAATTGACATTGACATGGCTACCAACATCCCTGAAGACCAGCTCCAGAAGTATCTAGAAGCCAAAGAGCTTTCTCAGACACGAGTTGAAGAAATGGCATCCCAGCGTCAACAGCTCCTCCAACAAGTGAAGGCAAACATCAAGCAAGCTCAGGACAAGCAGAAAGAGTATTATGATCGCGAACATGCAAACCCTGCAGCTTACAAAGTGGGTGCTAAAGTCCTGAAGAAGGACTTCCTGCGCAAGAAGCGCAAAGGAGGCAAGATGGACACACGATTTGTTGGGCCATATGTCATCACAAAGAATGTTGGCAAGGGTCTGTATGCCCTCCAGTTGGTGAAAAATCCTTCAGTGGTTATTCAGCGAGTTAATGGGGCTCATCTTAAGCCTTACCAAACTCCTCTCCAAAGCCCTGCAAGTAGTTTTGCAAGCAATTCCTCCTCAGCCAGCCACAACCAGAGTCATGACGGTAGACTCTTAAGCGAGGAGGGAGAATCCCTTGCTAATGGCCCCCACAACAGCTTTACAAGTAAAGGAGATAACTCCACTCCAGCTACAGCTAGTGATGATTCCATTCCACCACTACCACCACCAATGCCTCCTCTTAGTCTATTGAAAGGTGCAATGGGGCCTGAGTCTTCCATTCCCCCAGCCAAAAAGCCTCACATCTCTCCAGCAGCAAGTAAACACGACGACACTTATACAGTAGATTGCCCGCCAGCAGATTTAACATACACCAAATGCCCGGCCCAACCAAAACATCTTGATGTGCTCCCACCTTTACCTTGTGGTTCTCTTCCATCACCATCAGCAGCAAGCTCACCAGAAAAGAGGCTACCACAACCACACAACAAAGCTGCTCAAAACCTTCTGTTTAAATGGCGACAGTCACGATTGAGGAATGAATCCAACGAAAAGACGGTGGTGACATTGGATGACTATCACCTCACTGGTGAAACCAGTGAACCTCAGCCACCATGGATAAACAATGGTCTGGTCACACTCAGCATAGCAGACAAAGCAATCTTGGAAGGAAAAGAGTGGTTGACAGACAGCATCGTGAATGCTGCTCAAACAATGCTTGCAGACCAGTTCAACATGACCACAGGGTTCCAGAGCACAAATGCTGGATTGTGCATGACCTTCACAATCGAGCCAGATGAATTTGTTCAAATTCTTCACGATGGGAGTGCCCATTGGGTTACAATCTCTACTATCAGTTGTATGCACCCAGAAGTCAAGATATTCGACAGCCTCTATTGCACCTTATCACCTGCCCTAAAGCGTCAAATTGCTGCTCTGCTAGCTACCAAAGAACGCAAGATTTCTGTTCATTTTATGGACGTACAGATGCAAGCAGGGAGTAGTGACTGTGGCTTATTTGCCATAGCATTCGCCACATCACTTTGCTATGGACAGTCACCTGGCAAGTTTCACTTTGATCAGAGTGCCATGCGCAAACATCTCATAAGCTGCTTTGAGAGGGGCCATTTTGAGATGTTCCCCATTGACCGAAACAGGCGGAGCAAAAACAAAGTTAAGGCAACAAAGACAATAGCTGTTTACTGCTCATGCCGAATGCCTGAACTTCTGGGGAGTGAGATGATTCAGTGTGCTGACTGTAAAGACTGGTTCCATATTGGCTTTTGTATAACAGTAGATAAAAAGGCTAGGAGTTTAAAATGGCATTGTATTTCTTGTTCATAGATTGTACTCATCATTACAGTAAGTATCATGCACAGTGATGATAATTTTATCCAGCACCAAGTTGACAGACACCATGCATGATCATTCTGGATCCACTTTCAACAACTTTTACTGGCCTGCCAGGTCCACTTGTGGCAACTAAAACTTGCCCCCTAGGTCCACTTATGGCAACTAAAACTTGCCCCCTAGGTCCACTTATTGCAACTAAAACTGGCCCCCTAGGTCCAATTTTGGCAACCAAAAGTGGCCCTGGGAGGGCCACTTTTAGTACTAAAGGTCCACTTTTGGTTGCCAAAAGTGGACCTAGGGGGCCAGTTTTAGTTGCCA
Source organism: Agelas oroides (assembly GCA_949130485.1). Taxonomy (NCBI): domain Eukaryota; kingdom Metazoa; phylum Porifera; class Demospongiae; order Agelasida; family Agelasidae; genus Agelas; species Agelas oroides. The sequence continues at coordinate 9,218,093 of OX422186.1, read as the reverse complement.
AAAGTGGACCTGGGGGGCCACTTTTTACTAGGGCCACATTTAGCATGACAGGCCTTTGATTAGCATTCTGATGTGCGTTAATTAGAAATGCTAACCGCACGGGAGCCGTCTTCGCGTTTTGCTTCGTTTTAGAAAGCTGTGAACACTCAGCGGGAAAGATTAGAACGTTTGTGCGAGTTTCTGGTTCATCAGAAAGTTCTACTGGCTACGGAAGGTCCCGCAATTAATAAAATTCCTAACATTCCGCAGTGTACACTTCCACCCCGCCCTGTTTACCAGACCCTCCTTTTCGATTTTTCGAGGGTCTGGTTCCGAGACTAGGCAGTAATGGCATTCTCCTGCAGGCTATTTGCAGTTGCTAGCTGTGGGAGGCAGTGGATCAGGTCTAGAGCAGTGTGCAACTCAGTCTGGAGGAACGGGAAGCAATGTCAGAATCAGGAGGGAGAGAGGCAAGGTGCAGCAATCGTAATTATAGCTGCCCCTCCTCCATTTAGGTGGTATATAGTAGATGGGCTTGTAATAAATTATTCTCCAGTTCCTCACATTCCATATATGGAAGTTCATCCGAGAGTATCTGAAGCCATAGCCTTGGGTCGTCCTGTGATTGCCATGGAAACTACCATTGTCACCCACGGCATGCCCTACCCTGAGAATCTTAGGTATGTATACACCCTCACTAGTATTCTTAGACCTAGTATATTAATGAAAGATCAGCTGCTAACAATCAAAGGAGCATTCCTGCACAAAATTCTATCTATCTATCTATCTATCTATCTATCTATCTATCTATCTATCTATCTATCTACCTACCTACCTACCTACCTACCTACCTACCTACCTACCTATCTACCTGTTCATTCATCATAGTGTTTTAATTGTCCATTACCGTTCTTAGCCTCCCCCATCTAGCTTATTGCCACTGCAGTAGTGTGGGAAAGTGGTGAGGAGGGTATCATGAATGGTTATCTTGCACAGGACTGCAGTTGAGGTGGAAGGACTAGTGGAGTCATTGGGTGTCGTTCCTGCCACTATTGGAATACTGGATGGCAAAGTGCATGTGGGTACGTATGTTCCAGTAGGAACTCGACTCCTCAAAAGGGGAAGCATGTGTAGTCAGAATGGAGTATTGATTTTCTGGTTTAGAGCTGGAAGGTTTATCCTTAGCTGAGTATATGGTATAGGGTATGGATCCCATGAAATTTGCATATGCAGCTGTTTGTGCAACAGTAGTCTCATTCCCAGGATCTTGGACTTTCCTAATTGTTTCATCTCCGGTTTTTGATCGCTTGCAGTAAAGAGGTACGTACAGAGGAAATGGAGGAGGAGGAAGAGAATTCAGACTTCTTCCCACATGCTGTACAACGCATGACATAAGCTGGGGAAGAGCCTGGGAATGGGACTACGAAAAAGCACTGGGCTAATAACTAACATGGGATGTGGGAAGGTATGGTAATGGCAAAATTGCATAAATACGTCATTTTCTGCTGCAACAAAATTTTCACACTGTAGCCTCATTCCCAGGCCTTCAACGTCTCCAGTTTTTTTAATCACTTCCAGTTTGCAAGTTGGTTTTACTTGGAAGCTGTCATAAACCATGTAGAAGCAGTTGAAGGACTGGGAACGAGGCTACTTGTTACCAGGCTCTCTTGAACCTGTAAGCGATGAAAAGCTGGACGGAGCCTGGGAACGAGGCTGCTAATGTATACTGGTGTCTGCTGTTGTATTAAACTTAGGTCTGACTAGGGCACAGCTGGAGAGGCTTGCTCACTCAGCAGATACCTTCAAAGTTTCACGCAGGGATTTGGCTTATGTCCTCAGCCAGGTAGGTCAGTTTTGTGTAAGATGCATCTGATTGGTTAGTTTAGTTTAGGTCATGTGACTTCCACAGTTGTTAGCAAAAATCTGTCTGCAAGCTATAAACCATGTGAGATCATGTGACATCATGTAACACCATGTGAAACCATGACTATGGATATCATGTAACTTCATTTGTAGAGTCCTGCGTGTATCTGTCAGTTTTTTGGTCTTGCACCAAGCAAAAATTTTTCTCATCACATAACATCATTTTCATGTTATGTAGTCCGACTCCAAAACAACAACTGTTCTCTCGAACTGAAGGCTGTGATAGATGTGTTAAAGTTTTCAGCTGCTCAACATTCTGCAACATTAAAATTGCACAAGGGCCTTATTGAAGCTACACAACAGATCACTGACTGAAGGTTGTTGGTTCCCTAGTAAACATCATGTAACATTGTGTGACCTACAGGGTTACTGCGGGGGTACCACAGTATCAGCTACCATGCTGTGTGCCCACAAAGCTGGTATAGAGGTGTTTGTCACCGGAGGGATAGGAGGTGTGCACAGAGAGGGAGAGAATAGTAAGTGCACCAAAATGTATCCTTTAATTGTCTCTACAGACAATACCACCTGCCTTTTTCCTCCCCTCCCCCCCCCCCCCCCCCCCTTCTTAATCTCCTCATCTCCTCCCTCCTTCCTCTCTCTCCTTTCTCCTTCTTACCACCCTCCTTTTTACACTCTTCCTCCTCACCACTTACCCACCCACCCACACACACACACACACACACACACACACACACACAAAGCACTGGACATTAGTGCAGACCTGGTGGAGTTGGGACGGACTCCAGTGGCCGTGGTGTGTGCTGGAGTAAAGTCCATTCTGGATATCAGCAGGACACTGGAGGTTTTGGTGAGCTGCTTGCAATGGTTGTGATTTAGGGAATATGAAAGAGACCTCAAATCTCTTTTTTTTAGCAGAATTAGAAATTTCCTTTAGTCACACACAACATTAATTTGGTCACATCTTAATATGTACCAAAAAAATGTAAAGACTTTAATCAATGCTTTTCTCGCGAACTTTATGCAAATTTTTGCAGGTTCGTAGGGTTCAAACCTAACTTAACCAGAGTAGTATAACTGAGTGACCACAATTAACTACAGTATATGTAACTTAACCAGAGTAGTATAATTGAGTGACCACAATGTTAACTACAGTATATGTAACTTAACCAGAGTAGCAATGAAAACGTAATGCTGCATTCACTGCATTCCTTACACTATTCACAAACATTTCAAGAGCGCATGATGATGTCATAATGAGCTTGGTGTTCACGAGCAGTGACATACATTCTGAATCACATGTTATCTCAGTATGTTTGGCGTACCACACCATTCTGTGATGTATTGTAAACAATGTGGTGTTCTCACTTTACATAATGTTTTTATGCACACTGTTTGCGAACTTGACATGCCACGTACACACTGTTAAGTTTTTTGTACGTGGTATTGTACATGCTTCTAACCTAACACGCTGTATGTGCACACACACATACAGACATGCACACACACACACACACACACACACACTGGTCATAGTGAAGTGTAGTTTAAATTGTAGTGTGGGAAATGGAAAGAACACAGCTGAAACATTGGTTAATCAGAACATAGGACCTTTACCGTATTGCAGGAAACTCACGGTGTGACAGTTGTGACATACGGGCCTAGCAAACAGTTTCCAGCTTTCTTTACCCCCAAGAGTGGATACCAGGTGAGTCAGATATTACAGGTGAGTCATGTGATATTACAGATGAGTCATGTGACATTACAAGTGAGTCACGTGACATTACAGGTGAGTCACGTGACATTACAGGTGAGTCACGTGACATTACAGGTGAGTCACGTGACATTACAAGTGAGTCAGGAGAAAGATAGTGAACTTGTATACAGTATAAAGCTCAAGTTGTTTATTCATTCTATCCTCTTCCTCCACCTCTCTCTCCGCTCTCCTTCCTTCTATATCTCCCACGCCTCCCTCCCTTCTTATCCTCTCTCCTCTCTCTGTTCCTCTCTTCTCCTCCCCCTCTCCCTCTCCCTCTCCCTCTCCCTCTCCCTCTCCCTCTCCCTCTCCCTCTCCCTCTCCCTCTCTCTCCCTCATGCAGGCTCCTTTCAATGTTGAAACTCCACTGCAGTGTGCAAAGCTAATAGGTACATAAAACACCATCAGAGCCTCATACCCAAACCTCCAACTCAGCTTCTGTAGCAGGGGTGGGGGGCTGATCGGTACAACTTCACACACAGACTTATAGCCACACACCCAGGCCTCCAATCCAGCTTCTATAGATTGTGGGTATGACTCCACACGTGTACCCAGGCCTCCAGCTCAGAACACACGATGATTGACTGCTTGAAGTTGATCCTACATAACACATCTACAGAGTCAAACAGTTCATTTGGTGTTGGCAGTGGGTTGCTCATTGCTGTCCCCATACCTCCTGATGTCGGTTGGCTTGGTGATGAGATTGAGCAGGCTATACAGCGGGCACTTGCAGAAGCTAAGTGGGTGGTAAAACCCTGTCAATTGACAACCGTTATCATGGTTATGACAACAATGACCCTACATCTGCCACACACGTACAAGAAATACAGGTGTAACGGGAAAGGCAGTCACTCCATTTGTGCTTCAAAGAGTCAATGAGCTCACAGCTGGAAAATCTCTTCAAGCCAGTATCCTGAAACTGTGCATGTGCATCTGTGTGTGTGTGTGTGTGTGCTACCATGCAATGTACTCAGCTCTTAACTCAACCAATCAGACATTGCGCTGGTGAGGAACAACGCAAGGGTTGGGGCTTGCATTGCAGTAGAGCTTGCCACCCTGAGGCACAGTGATCACATGACAGGCGAGGAGCAGACACACCAAGCCATATCAGGCAAGGGGCAGACTCACCGAGCCATAACAGGCGAGGGACAGACTCACCGAGCCATAACAAGCGAGGGGCAGACTCACCAAGCCATAACAGGCGAGGGGCAGACTCACCAAGTCATCAGATTGGAAGACCAGGGGAGCCAGGGAGACAAACAGGTGCAGTGGGTGGAGTCTAGTAGCTAGACCGACTCCAACTTTTGGTGAGCAAGAGAGATGCACAAGCTTGATAGGCTAGGTAGAGCTAGCCTCAAACTCCCTCAAACAAACCCAGGCTTTCTGTACTGGATTTTGTCTTGCAGCTTTGGAGTTGCAAAACAAAATCTGGAACGAAAAGCCTGGGTTTGTTTGGAGCTGTGAGACAAAATCTGGAACGAAAAGCCTGGGTTTGTTTGGAGCTGTGAGACAAAATCTGGAACGAAAAGCCTGGGTTTGTTTGGAGCTGTGAGACAAAATCTGGAACGAAAAGCCTGGGTTTGTTTGGAGCTGTGAGACAAAATCTGGAACGAAAAGCCCGGGTTTGTTTGGAGCTGTGAGACAAAATCTGGAACGAAAAGCCCGGGTTTGTTTGGAGCTGTGAGACAAAATCTGGAACGAAAAGCCTGGGTTTGTTTGGAGCTGTGAGACAAAATCTGGAACAAAAAGCCTGGGTTTGTTTGGAGCTGTGAGACAAAATCTGGAACGAAAAGCCCGGGTTTGTTTGGAGACAAAATCTGGAACGAAAAGCCTGGGTTTGTTTGGAGCTGTGAGACAAAATCTGGAACGAAAAGCCTGGGTTTGTTTGGAGACAAAATCTGGAACGAAAAGCCTGGGTTTGTTTGGAGCTGTGAGACAAAATCTGGAACGAAAAGCCTGGGTTTGTTTGGAGCTGTGAGACAAAATCTGGAACGAAAAACCCGGGTTTGTTTGGAGCTGTGAGACAAAATCTGGAACGAAAAGCCCGGGTTTGTTTGGAGCTGTGAGACAAAATCTGGAACGAAAAGCCCGGGTTTGTTTGGAGACAAAATCTGGAACGAAAAGCCTGGGTTTGTTTAGAGCTGTGAGACAAAATCGGGAACGAAAAGCCTGGGTTTGTTTGGAGCTGTGAGACAAAATCGGGAACGAAAAGCCCGGGTTTGTTTGGAGCTGTGAGACAAAATCTGGAACGAAAAGCCCGGGTTTGTTTGGAGCTGTGAGACAAAATCGGGAACGAAAAGCCCGGGTTTGTTTGGAGCTGTGAGACAAAATCGGGAACGAAAAGCCCGGGTTTGTTTGGAGCTGTGAGACAAAATCTGGAACGAAAAGCCTGGGTTTGTTTGGAGCTGTGAGACAAAATCTGGAACGAAAAGCCCGGGTTTGTTTGGAGCTGTGAGACAAAATCTGGAACGAAAAGCCCGGGTTTGTTTGGAGCTGTGAGACAAAATCTGGAACGAAAAGCCTGGGTTTGTTTGGAGCTGTGAGACAAAATCTGGAACAAAAAGCCTGGGTTTGTTTGGAGCTGTGAGACAAAATCTGGAACGAAAAGCCCGGGTTTGTTTGGAGACAAAATCTGGAACGAAAAGCCTGGGTTTGTTTGAAGCTGTGAGACAAAATCTGGAACGAAAAGCCTGGGTTTGTTTGGAGACAAAATCTGGAACGAAAAGCCTGGGTTTGTTTGGAGCTGTGAGACAAAATCTGGAACGAAAAGCCTGGGTTTGTTTGGAGCTGTGAGACAAAATCTGGAACGAAAAACCCGGGTTTGTTTGGAGCTGTGAGACAAAATCTGGAACGAAAAGCCCGGGTTTGTTTGGAGCTGTGAGACAAAATCTGGAACGAAAAGCCCGGGTTTGTTTGGAGCTGTGAGACAAAATCTGGAACAAAAAGCCTGGGTTTGTTTGGAGCTGTGAGACAAAATCTGGAACGAAAAGCCCGGGTTTGTTTGGAGACAAAATCTGGAACGAAAAGCCTGGGTTTGTTTGGAGCTGTGAGACAAAATCGGGAACGAAAAGCCTGGGTTTGTTTGGAGCTGAGAGACAAAATCTGGAACGAAAAGCCTGGGTTTGTTTGGAGCTGTGAGACAAAATCTGGAACGAAAAGCCCGGGTTTGTTTGGAGACAAAATCTGGAACGAAAAGCCTGGGTTTGTTTGGAGCTGTGAGACAAAATCGGGAACGAAAAGCCTGGGTTTGTTTGGAGCTGTGAGACAAAATCTGGAACGAAAAGCCTGGGTTTGTTTGGAGCTGTGAGACAAAATCTGGAATGAAAAGCCTGGGTTTGTTTGGAGCTGTGAGACAAAATCTGGAACGAAAAGCCCGGGTTTGTTTGGAGACAAAATCGGGAACGAAAAGCCTCGGTTTGTTTGGAGCTGTGAGACAAAATCGGGAACGAAAAGCCCGGGTTTGTTTGGAGACAAAATCTGGAACAAAAAGCCTGGGTTTGTTTGGAGCTGTGAGACAAAATCTGGAACGAAAAGCCTGGGTTTGTTTGGAGCTGTGAAACAAAATCTGGAACGAAAAGCCTGGGTTTGTTTGGAGACAAAATCTGGAACGAAAAGCCTGGGTTTGTTTGGAGCTGTGAGACAAAATCGGGAACGAAAAGCCCGGGTTTGTTTGCAGACAAAATCGGGAACGAAAAGCCTGGGTTTGTTTGGAGCTGTGAGACAAAATCGGGAACGAAAAGTCTGGGTTTGTTTGGAGACAAAATCGGGAACAAAAAGCCCGGGTTTGTTTGGAGACAAAATCTGGAACGAAAAGCCCGGGTTTGTTTGGAGCTGTTAGCCTGGGTTTAAGACTAAGGTGGAGCCAGCTTTTGGTCACTAGCTCTGCTTGTGTTGTACCACAAACTGACGAAAATTAAGACAAAGTAGCATGTGCTTCTGCTTCTCAAGTGAGCATACCGGTAGTTTGTTTCTTGTCCCAGTTAGCACTTGAGTTGAAGTCCACTGGCCTCTACATCTAGTATGTGTCTATGGTGATGCCTTAGCCTTGTCCCCAGGCCTCCATTTTAGCTTTGCAGTTCAGAAAAGAAAAAACAAGTACTGTAAGTAACAAAAGCTGTGGTAGAGTCCTGGGGACGAGGCTAGAGATATGCAGCAGTTTGGGATGTGTGCATACGACAGAAACCTTACCACAAAGTGAGGGTACTGGAACATGCCGTGGAGTTTCTCTCTCTTGCTCTTGTCATCATGCAGGTAGTGGTGGTCGGTGGGTCCATTCTAGACTTTACTGCAAAGGTTCGCAGTCCCCAAGTTGAGGTAAGCCCTTGTGCTAGAAGGTCATCTTCACATGCTTGTCACATGCTTGTCATGTGTCCACAGAGTGAGGGCACTAACCTAGGCAGCCTGATGCAGAGTTTTGGGGGTGTGGCCAGGAATGTTGCCGGTAAGCCAACACAATCACATTTCATTCTTACCCTCCTACCCCCTCACACTCTAGTTCTCTCTTAGGTGCGGGCACGAGGCTACCCCTCACCCTCTCCCTCTCACAGCTTCATCACCTAGCTCTTACTTACCTCCTCGACCTCCTCGTCTTCACAATTTCATAACCTCTTCCTCATTCCCACCCCTGCAGAGTGTCTAGCTCGGCTGGGGACCCCTCCCTTCTTCATCTCTGCTGTTGGGGACGACATTAACGGACATAGAATCATGGAGAACCTACAAGAGTGTGGAGTGGTGAGTGTGAGGTCTGCTGCATTGAGAACAGCAACTGTAGTCTCATTCACAGACCAAATTATCATTGGTCAATTGCCCAGTTTATCTTTCAGCAAGGGCAGGGAAACTCATGAAAATTTATCCAACAACAGCAATTCATGTGGTCAATGTGCACTTGGTCCATAATAAAACTTTTTTCTAGCAAAATGTGGGGATTCAAGTTTATTTGTTCCCCCCCCCCCCCCCCCCTCCCCTCCCCCTAGTCCCTTGCAGGGGTGTGCCAGTTGCAGGACACGCCCACTGCCACCTACTGTGTAGTTCTGGATGGCAGTGGAGAGACCTACTGTGCTGTGGGAGACATGAACATACTGCAAAGCATCTCCCCAGAGTGGGTGAGTGTCATCCCAGGGTAGCCTAAGCTTGCTATAAGGAGCAGTTGCCATAGGAACCAATGACAGGCATCCTAATGCAGCCTTGTTCCAAGATCTCCGTCCTACCCCTGTTATTTATACACAGAAATGGGGAGCCTGGGAACACTACTTTCTTTGCCATTGTCCTCATACTGTAAGCAATCACAAACTAGACAGTGGTAAAAGCTTGGCAATAATGAGGCCACTGCGTGATAGAGTACAAGGGGGAAGGGGGAATCTAGCCTTGTTCCCAGACTGTACCTAGTCGGTTAAGAGGCAGAAGACTGTTGTAACGTGTGCTGCAAGTAGAGAGTGGAAAGGCTTGCTAATCTAGTGAAGACACTCCCCCTCTTGTCTGTGCAGGTGAGGAGGTTCTCTGCAGTGTTGGAGGGAGCCTCTATGGTGTGTGTAGACGCAAACATTCCCGAGGCTACAGTACAACTTGTGTGTGATGTGTGCTGGAAGGCTGGGGTGCCAGGTAGAACCACAACTAGCTACAATATGTCTCGTTCCCAGGCTCCCACGCAGCTTTCCATAGCCTCATTCCCAGGCCTTCCCCGGCTCCAGTTTTTTTATCACTTGCAGTATGCAAAACTGCAAGCAATCAAAAACTGGAGCCGGGGAAGGCCGGGGAACGAGGCTAGCTTTCCATTGCTGCATGAGGCTATCCTAGGGTGGTAAGAATGAGACTACAAGCTTGAAATAGCATTTGTATAGCATCTTGTTGCCATGGTGCGCAGTATTGTTAAGTGAGGAACTATAATGTTTGTGAACGTTCATTCAAGCACCATATAAGGCAAGAATCTGCTGTTCAGGGCTAGAAGCGTGGGCAAACTCACCTGTCATTGTAGGCAGCTTTGGCTAGTTAGCCACCAGAAGTGCATGGCCTAACCTTGTTGACTCTGGGGGATGGGGGGGGGGAGGGGAGCCTAGTACTGTTACTACAGTATATGAAGGAATAGTAGTATTCTAGGAATATATAGGAATAATGTAAATCATGTATGTGTAGCACCATACCCACATGAACGCAAGTTTACTGGTCAAATCTCAGTTCAGATCTACTGTGCTGTCTAACTATGTAGTGTGGTACGAACCAACTTGTCTCAAGAAGGCAGTCAAAGCTATCACGGTGGGGTGCCACTCACAGTTGCTCTACGCCTCTCCAAGCCTTTCTGAACTCAGGAGTATGGTGGCTGCACTCACTGCATCAGAAGTACCAGACAAGACGACCGCAGGTTGGTTGTGACAAGACGATATGATAAACCTTTCACGGAGCTATGTAACATCTTTACCAGAAAGTATACTGACACACACACACACAGTCTAGTCTAGAGCTGAGAGTATAAACACTAGCCTTGTTTCATTGTCTAATTTTTTATTACTTAGTAAGCACTCAAAAACTGGACAGTGGGAAGGGCTGGGAACGGGGATATATTTGTACCACTTTTCACTGATTTTGAGTCATAAATTTTTGTGGTATCATTATTTCCGGATGTTTGGTACAGGACAAAGTGTAAGATTAAGTGCATAACAAACTGCAGCATAAGAGCTATCTGTATGATGAGTGCATGTTGTCACCCATTATCTGAACAGGGCATATGATATTGGGACAGTGAGTATTGCTGGTATATTTTCACAACTGTCACACACACACACACACACACATACACACACACCACAAACAGGGCTTTCGTTGCACGAGAAGCTCAACGAGTGTCGTCAACTCTGCCCTCCTCTTCTCCCCCACATCCCCAACATCCTAGTCTCCCTTGGCAAAGATGGGTTGGTGCATGCACAGAGGAGGGAGGGACATTGGGAAGGGGGAGGTGGAGAGGTGAAGCTATTCCACCACCCTCCAGCTGCCAGCAGCTTGCTTCCTGTGGGTGTGGTCAATGTTACAGGTGCCGGAGATAGGTGCGGAGTGCAGTTTGACTTAAAATGAGAGTATTGACTTAGAAATCTGATTCTCTGCGGATTTTTCAATATAGCCTTGTTTGCAGGCCACACCAGCATTTCATTATGCAATTTTCAGCTCACGTGGAGAAGAGCCTGGGAATCAGGATTTTTGAGTTTTTGATTGTTGGGGGTCACTACAATGACAGTAATAGTTTCAGTTTGTTCATTCATTTTAACCTGCTGTAACAATTGACCCGAGATTACAGCCTAGTAACTCTAATACTGTGGTAATGAGTGAACTTGCTTACAGCAAACTGAATAGTGGTGCCGACTGAACTGGCTAGCTGCAAATGCTTCACCATGTACATTGTGTGTGACATTGTACCCAGGGCTTCTTGCCCCGGTATTTGTTGCAGATGCTGAGGTGAGGCAGCCTGGGTACAAGTGTACATTGCGTGTATGTGTAGAATCAAGAGTTCATTACAATCAATTATTGTAACGAACTCTTAATAGAATGGCAACAGTCTACAACCCCCTTCACTATATAGTGTATACTAGAAAGTGCATTCATAGGAGGGGAATAATTGGATGGTTTCACAATTGTCTACTCAAGTATGTTCCTTCCTTTTTGTAGTCTAAACACTGATACACAACACATCCTCCTTCCCCCCTCCACAAACAGTTTTGTAGGTGGTATGATCTCAGCTCTTGTACAGGGACTGGACCAGGACCTAGCCATCAAGGCAGGGCTACGTGCAGCCTACCTGTCTATACTGTCTCAACCTGCAGTTCCAAGAAACCTCACCCCAGAACTTTTTACTGAAGACAGTATCAGAAAATGGGCACCTTGGTGTGCAACTGCATTGTACTAGCTGATAATTGATTTTTTTACTACTTGAATGAGTTAGTTGAAATCAAGCTAAGTTTAACATAATTATATACTCTCATGTCCTATCTGTCCAGTATCATAATTCTGATAAGACACATGCATCCTGTGTTATTCTTTGAACATTCATTTTAACAAACACAGTGGAATATGAAATTGAAGTAGAAAGATGTAGCATTGCATGGTAGACTGTTGACTACAAAGACAAAAGTAATAACCATAGATAACAGAGTCTCTAATATCTATGGTTCATTCCAAAATGAAAAGCAAAAAAGGTCAACTCTTAGCGGAGGGTGGGCTTGTTAATTTGCCTCTGCAGTCCATAAGGAGTCATGCCAGATTGTGTGGCGCCCTTATTCGTACCCATCTGCAAGCCAATGACGGCTTGCCCTGCCCTTGATGCTTCTTCACTAAATTGGTGCCTCGTTTGCTTTGAAGCTTCCTTGGGCCCCAGTGTGGGTCCTTTGAACCCCTTCTGTCGTGCCTTTCTCCCCAGTGCATGGATTCCGTTCACCACCTGGCTCATGTTTGTAGCCTCGTAGAGGTCTACCGTCTGGAATGAATCCGTCTTCTGCAGGCCGTAATGCGCGCACCCTTCCAAGAAGTTCCCTATGTTCTCCATCATCTTGAAGGCCATCTTACCCTGGTTTATCTTGGGTACGGTGCCCGGGGCCAGCTTGTTGATGGCCTTGCAGAGGTACACGCCATCTTTGAGTGCTTCGTGGAAGGTGCCGGCTGGGAAGGGCTCCCCGACTACGGCCTTCAGCCACTCCTTTGCTTCCTTCTCAAGTTTCGTATCGTATTTCGAGTCTTGCTTTTCCTTGAGCTCCGCCGTCAACCCGTACCCTTGAGGTCTGTCGGCCATCCTTTGCAAGTGCTGCAAGAACTGGAGCGATTTAGCAGCCTGTGATTTTAATAATTATGCAAACAAATTGAGCGGCAGATAATTAATTACACACGAGGCTGATGTCGATTGTCACAAGCCACACCTTGATCGAGGCGAGGATAGATATGGATGCAGCTGGCGCGAGCTGGTACATGGATTATGACTACACCAGGTAAGCCGCAGCCACCACAAGCGCTGGAGATCGGAAGCCACGCTGTGTGGTCGCTCTCCTCTTGCAAGCCGGGCTTTGGGGTGGTGCAGCTGCGTGATGGCTCCAAAGAAACATACTGGCAGTAAGGAAACTGAATAATTTGCAGTACAAATACACTTAAAGCGATGGGAAAATCCTCTTGGTCTTTCACAGGTCTGATGGCCCTCAACCTCACCTCATCAACATCGAGTTCATGAAGAAGACGGCAGTGAGAGTAAGAGCAATGTACCAATGACAGGTATCAACTACCATGAACCCAAGTTCTTCTTTCTCGCTGAACAAAAGTGTGTCTCACTGTACATGGATTACAAGCTGGATGAGAGCTATACGCCAAGCAAGGTTGCCGTGAGAGCAGGAACAAATTTCCATGACCTCACAGTAAGCCCATTCCTAGTTGGGTTCCCAGACCCCATGGCAGTGCTGAAGCACAGAGTAAGAACAATCAATTGTGGCCTGCAAATAACTTGGCCCTAGACTATCCCTATGTAGGATGGATTCACATTCGAATTCTGTCAATGTTGGGGGGAAGAGGTCACTAATGTTATGTGCCTGAAGTGTTTTGTCATCATAGTGATCAGTTCCTCCCCCAAAAAACTTGGGACAGCTTCCATAGTAACCTTAGGGTTTAATTACATGCCATTTAACCCCTTAGTTGTTTCTCTTTGGCACAGCAAGTGGCAGTAATAGAGCTTGAAGAGCCAGATGGGTGGGTGGACATTGATACATTGGACAAAGATGAGAGGTCTGTTCATGCTTTACACCAGAAGTAGTCTCGTGACCAGCCGGATATACCTACGGAAAGTCCGTCTGGTAAGGTAAGGCTGGATTCCTGGGCTTTTCTAATTTCGACGGAGTTCAAATTGTAGCATGTCCAATTACTCCAGCGGCCCACTAGCGCACTAGTGCTTGCGCGGATGCTAATTGGTGATAATTGAAGCCATTTAGAGGCGAGAACTTCCATATATGGTCAGCGCCAGCCGCATTCAAACCCTGCTGACGTGTGCAAAAGCCCAAGAAATGCGCCTTATCTTACCAGACGGATTTTCCCGTAGGTTATATCCGGCTGGGCACGAGACTACACCAGAAGATGTGGTAATTTTAGCTGACTTCTCTCTTCAGACCTTTAAGGGCATTTGTCTTCCAAGTAGCCGTGCTGGCCAACCATCAGAGCGGCCGGGACACCCATGTCCGACAAATCAGAGTGTTTGAACCAGAGTAAGTAATCACGATCAACTAAACTCTATTTATAAGGAATTAATTTCTTGTTACATAGGTCATGTGAACATCTGAGTGCAGAAGATGGAAATGACTTTCAAATGATTGAATTTTCGTCTATGCTGACATTTAGATAGCAATGAACAGTGTTGGAATGCTACCATTATATAATCTATGCTCTACTGTACCACCCAACAGTGCAAGCAATTGCATCATTCTCCTCGTCTGTGTCTGTTGAAAACAAATCAATCTAACCTCTTGTGTCTTCCCCAGGAAAGCAATTTTTCAGGCCAGTTTGAAGTGCTTTAGTTCCTAAAACAACAAAGGCTTAAGTTGTGTTCCAGGGCTCATATGCAGCACATAGTTGCCAACCTCTGGCCGATTTTTCTCAGCTATGTGATAAGGTCAGGCCTGGGAACAAGGCTATCAAATGCATGCTTCCTATCCAGTTCACAGTACTAATCTATGAGACCAGATAGGAAGCAATAGTGGAAGGGGTTGTGGGGGTAGGGAACTGCCACAGGCCCTGCCCTGTGTGAACTGGAACTGCTGCCATCACCAGCTGGCACCAACACCACACACACCATGGACTGCCCACTGTATAGTACACACTGCATGCTCGAGCACTGCTACTCCTATTAGTGCACACCCGAAGTATTGACAGCAACTGTGGGACAGTTGAACACAAGCGGCATTTGGTGAATGCATGAACAAGGTTCGACAAATGAAACAGAAGTAGTGCAATTATAAACAACAACACTAAAGCCAATAGGGTGGGTAAGTTCTAAAAAAACAGGTGGTATGAATCAACAAAGAGTTAAGTACGGTTTGAGCATATGCCCCTCCAAGGGGACAGTACCCTCTCTTTTTTAAATGGGCATGTAGTCGCAAGTGCACAACTATTTATAGTCAAATGTGCTTACACAGGAAAAATTAACAGTGCTGTCAGTCACTGGGGGAGTGTGACCCTTGCCTAGCATCATCTGGGGATGCAGAACGGCTACCCTCCCGGGAACTGGACCTCCGACCATTCTCCCTGGAATGGGAACGAGACCTAGAGGGAGAATGTGACTGTCTGGGCTTCCTCTGTGGAGAACGAGAATGTGACCTGGAATAGGATCTCTTGGACTTGTGGCGTTGAGGGGATCTGGATCGTGAGTAGGATGACCTTCTCCTTCTCCGTACAGGTGACCGACTCCGAGATCTAGAGTAGCGCCCATAGCCTCCTCCTCCTCCTCCTCCTCCATATCCCCATCCACCGCCACCACCCCCACCACCACCACCACCACCACCACCACCGTACCTGTGCAGGGGATAGATCAGAAATCGGTTGTGTACAAGGTGTAGAAAATACAGGAATACCAAAGTGAAGGTGTCATAAGGACATACCCTCTGTAAGAAGGAGGAACGTAGTTTCTGCCATACCGAACGTGGGGTGGCTCTAGAGGTCTCCCGTATCGCGCCAACTGCACTCGCATCTCCCGGCCATCCAGCAGGTAGCCGTCCATTCTGTCCATTGCATCTTCCGCATCGCGCCTGTCATAGTAGCGCACAAAAGCAAATCCCCTAGATTCCTTCGTGAACCGATCCCTGGGAATGTAAACGTCCCCCACGTCTCCGTACTTCTCGAAAAGAGGTTTTAGGTCCTCGGGCGAGGTGCGGTAGGAGAGATTATCCACCTTCAAGCTGACCATCCCTTCAATGTTGGGCGGTCTTCTGTTCTTCTGATCTCGCTCGTAGCTCTTACTCCGGCTCCTGTAGCGATCCCTACTCCTACTACGACTCCTTCGCCTGCTCATCGCGAGCTAATCTCTTCTCAGCTGCTTAATAAAAGGCTTTTTAGCTTTTGTAAAAAAATTCCGCCCAACTAAGCACGGGCATGTGATTTTTGGCACTTCCTTCAAGGAATACTTGTGCGCATGCGCCGTTTTGGGGGGGCTGCCAGCCATGTGGCTGTGGAAGTGGATACTGCTGTATATGCTGCTGGTTGCTTCCAGCGTTGCTAAGAAGCAGAAACTGGAAATTATTACTGAGGTGAGAAGAGTAGAATACGTTCGGGGATTTCAGTACGAATTTATCATAGTTTGATTCCAAACTGTATTTAGTTGAAACCCAAAGGCCTACTTCGATCTGTCTGGACAGTTGAATTGGTTTGAGTGAAGATCTAATCCCTGTATTAGAGTTTGGAGTCTCTCCCAACTTTGTCTACAACTGGTATAGTTTAATATGAAGCGCATCAAGTGTTGCCTGTAGAAGGGTTATGACTTGGGGAAATCAGGTGGTCAATGGTTTTTCTTATTAGCTGTCACAGAGTGACCTCTGAAGTGCGAAATCAATGATACTAAAGAGACGTGGCTACCATTTTGTCCTTCGGACCAACTGTAAATCAAGTGCTACGCAAGGGAGTGATCAAATGGTTAAGTACAAATCCTGGCCGCAAACACTTCAACAGGCAACAATAACCCACGCACATGACTTGCTTTTCCCTGCCGCGAGGGCAGAAATGAGCTTTAACAAACTTATACGTTATGTGTTTCTTTCAGTCTAAACCTGAAGACTGTACACGACTTGCTGAGAAGGGGGACACACTAACTGTCCATTACACTGTAAGTTCATAATTTAGTTCATCTGCAAGTGTACTCTGGAGCTAAGAAGGCTAGGATTACCTTTAGAGAAACCATGAACAACACACCAAGTATGATCCTGTATTACAACTGCAGGGTGCACTACAAGATGGTCAGGTCTTTGACAGCTCTCGCAAAGAAGGGAGGGAGCCATTCTCAATAAAACTAGGAGCTGGGCAGGTCATTCCAGGTTTGCCTCCTGCAGTAGACATTACTGTTTGAGGACGATGTTGCATCTGTATGTGTTGTCTTATGTTTATACAGGATGGGACCAGGGGCTTGTGGGGATGTGTGTTGGGTAGGTTTACATTATTGTAGCTCATTCCTGCTATGGTCGTGGTTTACTTTCTGTGCTACATTTGCAGGGAGGTGAGGAAGCTTATCATCCCCCCACACTTGGGATACGGAGATCAAGGCGTGCCCGGCGTCATTCCAGGTCTGTGTACGTGTGCCATGACCAGACCAAAGAACAGTCATTCCGATTAGCCTTGTTTCCAGGCTTTCCCCGTTTTTTGATTCTTTAGTTGGTGTTGATCATGATTCATGGAAGCGGAATTGAGCAACAAAGACCTATATAGGATCATTCATCACGTGAATGATGTCAGATTGATGCAAGATGGCCAACAGCAAATATTTACACACTAAGCTGCAAACTGTAGAGTACATTGAGGCTAAAAGTGGGGGGGGGGGGGCTTAATTTTGAGAGGGCACCCGGCACACAAAGCGCGCCAAACGTTTTGAGATATTCATAGCTCAAACTGTATTGATTTCAGCATGTCACTGTTATCCTGGCAACTGTACACTAACCCGTGCATGGCGGAGAGCTTAGTAATGAAGTGCATCAATGTATTTTCCTAGGCCCATTCGAAATATTGGAGCCCGTTTGAAAAATCGGACCCTTTTCTCCGATTTTTCGAACAGTCCTGGGAACGAGGCTAGTGTAAATGAATATATCCACGTATTCCATATTTCATAAGTCCCAAAATCTTGGTGGGGGGGCAGAAGCCCCCAAAGCCTCCCCAATGTTTACACCCCCCCCACCCCCCCCCCCCCCCTTTGTAAGGACCAAACACTTTATTTCTTGCTGAGCTTCTGATTTTAACATACTCACTGTGATTGTATGAAGTTCCCCAACGTATTACCATGGAACCAAAGAGGAGTCTATAGTTATGTATGCACATGAGTTGATGTCTGTTTCTATGCCACTCCCACTTTTAGTTTTGTTACATGAATGCCACTTCAGCTGTGACATCATCACGTAGTAACTTTTTCTCCTCCCTCACAACAGGTGGAGCCATTCTCATGTTCTCCATTGAGCTCCTGGACCTGCAGAAACCTTCAGCATTGAATTTCTTCTCCGTCCAAAGGGAATTTTGGGTCTACCTTGGTGGGTTTGTGCTGTTTGTGTGGCTGGGATATGAACTGTACCGCAGAGCAGTCAAGCAGAGTGAAGACTTGAAGAAGAAACCTCATCTTAGCAAGAAGTCCCAATCTAAAAAGAAGAAATGATTTCAATAGCCACTAGTTTTTTTGTTTTTTTTTTACTTTTAGTCTGTAGATCAATTCATTACCCTTTCAAGACACTTTCTGTCTTCTCGGTTCCCAAATGGACTGATCGATTAAGTTCCTGTTTTAGTGCATTTGTGTACACACACATTTGCACTCAGTACTGCTGTTCTGAGTTTAGTGTCGACTTAAGTTCTCCACATCACTAAACCCGGAACATGCACATGAATGCCCAACATTCGGTGAGCTGGGCGGGGTGCAGGTGTTCAACCCCACCCCTCATGAAGACGGATTTAACCAGTCTGCCCGGACCTTATTTCTCTTAGAGACTTTCACCGAAAGGGATCCGGGGTCTAGGAACAAGACTAAGTTACAAATGCATGTTCCGTGTCACAGATCTATGCTGAGACTTGGGAACGAGACTAGAGTGCCAGTATTTGTGTGATCAGCCATCAATAAAGAAAAAAACCCTAAGTACATCCAAATAATATAACGGAGTGTGACAAGAATAACATTGTAGTTCTTATCAAGAATTAGCGTCCTATTGGCATCATTTTTTATCACTTCTTCTTCTGGGCCTTCTGAGCTGCCTTTGTCACCTTGCCACCCTTAGCCTCGGCCTTCTCAACAGCCTTGATAACACCGACAGCAACTGTTTGCTTCATATCGCGGACAGCAAACCTCCCAAGAGGAGGATAATCTGAAAATGCTTCCACACACATTGGTTTGCTCGGTACTAGCTCAACGATTGCAGCATCTCCACTCTTGACAGATTTAGGGTTGTCTTCTAACTTCTTTCCACTTCTGCGGTCACACTTTTCCTTCAGTTCAGCAAACTTGCATGCAATATGAGCTGTGTGACAGTCCAGCACAGGCGAGTAGCCTGCATGAATCTGGCCAGGGTGATTTAGGATGATAACCTGGAGAGAAGAGGAGAGAAATGGATATCAAGTCACTTGTTCATCATACAATAGATTAGGTGGATGGAAAGTATGAGTTGCCCTAGCAGCCTAATCCGAGCCCTCTATCTACTGAGACCCATATGAAAAGGTAGCCATTGTTCCTAAGTGAACTTGTTGCCCTAAGCAATCAACAGCAGCCTAACCTGAGCTGTGAAGTTTTTGGCGGCCTTGGGGGGGTCATTTTTGGAGTCCCCAGCGACCATTCCACGACGAACTTCCTTCACCGAGACGTTCTTGATGTTGAACCCGACGTTGTCCCCAGGGAGGGCCTCAGTGAGTGACTCGTGATGCATCTCGACAGACTTCACCTCAGTGGTAATGTTGGCAGGGGCAATAGTGACTACCATGCCAGGCTTCAAGATGCCTGTCTCAACACGCCCCACTGGCACCGTACCGATACCTGCACAAGAATTATCAAATGTAAGTGCTACCCAAACACACAAAGGTTTATTCCCACCCATACCACACCACACACGTGCACGCACACGCATACACACCTACCTCCGATCTTGTACACATCCTGAAGTGGAAGTCTGAGAGGCTTCTCAGTAGGTCTCTTTGGGGGGAGGATTGAGTCCAGACATTCGAAAAGTGTCTTGCCGCTTGCATTGCCCTCCTTGCGCTCAACTGCCCAGCCTTTATACCATGACATCTTCTCACTTGGTTCAAGCATATTGTCCCCATGCCAACCAGAGATGGGAACAAAAGCAACAGCTTTCGGGTTGTAGCCAATTTTCTTGATGTAGGCACCCACCTCTTTCACAATCTCATGGAAACGAGGCTATTTGAAGGGAGGGATTAACATACCACATAAGCAAGTGTACATATGTTTACTCAATGTATAGACCTCAAAAGTAACCAATTAACCCTTTACTGACCAAAGACACGTGACATATACTTATCAAATCACTTCCTCACTGAATAGATTTTCTCTTCATTCGAGACTTCACTTGCTATTAACCATACCAAGAGCGCATTAGAACGAGCGGCTAGAGTGAGAATGTGTAACTCCGTAAAATTTTAAACTGGTCGGAATTTACCGCCAGTACTAAAAATAGTGACACGTACTGCGCATGCTATATAGACGTAAGCCGTTGTTGCTAAGCATGTGACAGGTTGTTATATTTTTAGTACGGATCAATAATTTTGACGGGACTACAGGCTTCTATTGGAGTTACATGCTCTTACTCAAGTCGCCCGTTCTTATGCGCTCTTGTTGACCATACTCAATACACCGAAAGGCAAACATTACAATTGTGACTATGTCGACTGAACACACGCACAGTATGGCTCCATCACAACTGACAAGACCATGTCTATCACGACCAATCTTGGGAAGTAAACAAGCTATGAAGATGCAATCCTAAGCTATAGGAAAACTTCAACCTAGCTGCAGATTTCAAAAGAAACCGACAACAGACCACCCACTTTCTGCCACAAGTGATTTTTTAACACTTTTCATTTGCTATCAGCAGGAACACCATACATTTCTGGACATACATGAAAATGACCAAATATGAAATTTGTTGAGAAATTTCCTGACAAGAGCAGTACCAGTAGTCAGCTGAAGTGCCCACTTGGTACTGTGAACTATGAATAGTTCACACAAATTAAATTTTTAGTGGACAGGTTGCAATTACTAATCAGATTTAGTGGAGCCTGAGGTTGAGTATAGACAATACTAGACAGGAAGAACCTCAACAACTAGGTATGCATAGCCAAATCCTTTTGGCTATACACACAAGTCTAGGCAAAGCACTCAGCTACAAGGATTTATGCATGCTGAAGTCTAGACTAGCACACACCAATGGTGACACAAGGATTCTTCTTCCCATGACCACATGGCACACAGGGTGAGCTCAACCTTGCTGCCAGCATGCAATGCTGGTAAACCACTCCACCATAGCACAACTGTGTCTCCACATAGCCAAACTATGTTTTTTTTTAAACATCTTAAATAGGAGGGTTTTGACATGGTTATTCTATGCAGACAGTCAAGTAGAGACCACAAAATTACTATAGTACCTACTCTAGCAGGGAGATAATGAATGATCAATATCAATGATCAATATCAATGACCAATTATGGTGCAAGAGTAATCCTCAAGGGGCATAATAGCAATCACTAGCACAAGAAAACTTTCTGATTGAGCACTCAACGACTAGATAACGTACCTCGCTGTATGGTGGTTCTGTGCTGTCCATCTTGTTGACGCCCACAATAAGTTGTTTCACACCAAGGGTGTACGCTAACAATGCATGCTCTCTCGTTTGGCCATTCTTGGAAATGCCTGCCTCAAATTCACCAGTACCAGCGGCCACAATCAATACAGCACAGTCGGCCTGTGTTTTAGAAGGGGGGGGAGTGAAAAGGCAACATTGATCCAGCATGACACTACACAGGAGAATTAACACATCACTCATAAATGCTTGGAATTTAGAACACTATTTAGCACTATTAACACACACAGTGCTAACAAGACATCACAAATGTCATCAGGGGCACTACAAACTTCCAAGTTATGCAATTACAAGTAGCCTTACTTGTGAGGTTCCAGTAATCATGTTCTTGATGAAATCACGATGACCAGGGGCATCAATCACAGTGATGTAGTATTTTACTGTCTCGAACTTCCACAGGGCAATATCGATGGTGATCCCACGTTCTCGCTCTGCTTTTAGTTTGTCCAACACCCATGCATACTTGAAGGAACCTTTACCCATCTGTGTGCATGTCAAACAAGAAAAGTTAGTCTCGTGCCTCGCCCGCGCACGCTTCCCGGCAAGAAACGGTCTGGTGAACGAAGTCGAATTTCTTGGGCTTATTCCCCAAAAGTGGTAATGACCAATGAGGTTGCAAGATCGGTAATTATTACGTAGCACTTCCCTTACAACAGTTAAATCTGTTCATCTCAATTTGAGTATCCGTACCTTTTTTGAGCGGGTTGGCCACAAAATGTTTTGATCGTTGCTAGGTTACATTGTCGCAAAAGTGTGCGCTAGCCCAAGAAATTCGACTTGGTTCACCAGACCGTTTCTCCTCGTGAGAGGGTGGGGTCTGGGGATGAGACTAAAGAAAAGTGTGCAGGTTAGGTACATCAATTGCAGTACAGTCAGTAGTTACTGGACTGCCACTGTAAAATTATGCTTGCTACATTTATCATCAATGAAGATTAGTCAAGTGTGATTAATGATAGGGGCGAACCTCCTGTGCTTCCTTCTCGAACTTCTCGATCGTTCTCTTGTCGATACCACCGCACTTGTAGATGAGATGGCCGGTGGTAGTGGACTTTCCGGAGTCAACGTGGCCGATAACCACGATGTTGATATGTATCTTCTCCTTCGGCATGGTTGCTACTGTCTTGCTTTAGAGGCTAAAAGAAAATAGTACATTCCCAATGATAGAATATCCGACACGTGTTATCCACCAAAGTATAAAAACCTCACCATTTTATATTTTTAACAGTAAACTGTTAGATATTGAATATTAAACTACGTTAACTCTCTTCACACACGTATACTTACCTCTGGGACTGAATAGATAGAGCGATCGGAGTGGATTCACAAAGCTCGCTACGTAGCCGCAGCTCTACAGAACTTGTCACGTTGGGAAAGGAAGAAAGTGGCTGCGCATGCGTGATGACCCCGCCCCCGTCGGTGTTGCAATCTTATAAAATTTAATCACCCCGGGGAAATTATTTTATTTTTAGGCACCCAATACAACTGAGCGGGGTGAACGCTATTGGTTCTATTTTTAGCGCAAACGCAAATTTTGCCGCTTTACGTCACCCACTGCCAGGATGCCATGGCAACTAACTTTAGATATACACAAAATGGCCAAGCAGAAGACACGGCCCCGTCACCAATACTAGCTCCATGGAGGCCGCAGTAATGTCTATGTACGAGGCCAAAACCGCCAAGAAAGTGTACCTCTACAGAAATGGCGTCGAAAATGCGGATCCCAAGCCCCTGGTTGTGAACGACCGGCAGGTCCGCGACTTCAGCTCGTTTCTGACGCGCGTCACGAGTGGGCTGAAGGCTCCCGTGGCCGTTAGGAACATCTATACGCCGAGCGGGGGTCATCGAGTGCACAATCTGGAAGAACTGCAAACGGGTCACTACTACGTTGCAGGAGGGAGCGAACACTTCCGGAGGATCAAGTGGGTGGAGCTCAATGTACAACATGCACTTTATTTAGAGTCCAATGCTGCAAGGGTATGTAGGCTTACGCACTCTTAGGATCAGTTGGCACTAGAAAAATTGTCTGGGATTAGTGCTAGAGCACAGGTAGGGTAAGAGCCAACTTAGGGTGATTTTGGTGCTGTATATTCCGTAAGTTACAGTAGTTATGTGCTTGTATTGATGTGCAGCATACCAAAACTGCTCAGAACTCTATCAAAGCCTTAAACTAAGAGGTTGCCACAGATATGGTACACAAGCATTTGTGAGTGATGGAGAGAAGTTTCTCTTCTTTATTACTAAGCTTTTTCCCTGACTTAGGTATGGCAGTCCGCCAAAACTATTACCAAGACGAGCCCCCAGACCTGAGGTAAGCTTACCTTGTTCCTGTGAATGCAGCTTGTGCAGCAGGGGAGGACTTTGTTGGAATGGCATGTAGATAGGCGTAACTAAAGATGTCATAAGAAAGCCTGCACAGTCAGACCCAGACCAGTAGTGGCCACTGGGCGTGCAACAAAGCCACTTTGGTACAGAACTAGTAACTAGTAGCAGTCACCCGGAATCAGACCCAGAGCCCCAGGCATAAGCTACCAGTAGTGGCCACCGGGTGTGCAACAAAGCCACTTTGGTACAGAACTAGTAACTAGTAGCAGTCACCCGGAATCACACCCAGAGCCCCAGGCATAAGCTACCAGTAGTGGCCACCAGGTGTGCAGTAAGTGTTCATAATGTGTATTTGTACTCTGTCCTAGATGGTCATCCCTCCCAGAGCTCACCAGGCAGTGGTGGCCTCGGCACGATACAAGCGGCCAATTGAAAAACCATTTGTGATACAGTAAGTGTCAGCACAAACTCCAGTGTCATATACGAGTGTGTGATGGCTTCCGTATGTACACACACTTGTGAAGTCATTCTGTAATGTTATCTTACAGCCCACCGTGGCATCATCTCACTCAACCTCTGGCCCTACTGACCCTTACATCTTCCTTTCCCTCTTATAGTGTGTTTCGCAATGGTGATGAGAGATTTCGTGGTGCCAGGGTGCTGCTTCCCCGCAGGATCATGGCCTCCTGGGAACATGTGCTTGAGCTGGTGACAGAAAAGGCAGAGCTGTACACACCGGCAAAGAGGCAAGTAACACAAGACGTGAGGAGGGATGGAAACCTGACATTGTACTACAGCTACAGCTACATGTATTCTTCTCTCTCCTCCCTCTCTCTCTCTCTCTCTATCTCTTCTCTTTCCCTCTCCTGCCTCCCCCCCTTTTTCCTCCCTCCCTCACTCACTTCTTCCCTACCTCCTCAGGCTCTGTACACTGGATGGCAGGATGATGCATGCAGTAAGTGAATTGCAAGATGGTGGTAAATATGTGGCAATGGAGGGCACAAGGCCATTCAAGAAGGTGGCTTATTGTGCTACCGAGACCACACAGACTTCACCACTACACAAGAAAAGCTTGAGGTGCGTGACAATGAACAGCCATCCACATGACACGTACACGTAACATTTGGGCACATTCTTATCTTTTGTTTGTTGTATAGGCTGCACATGATTCCACGTTTGGTTCGTCCACGTCATGTGAGACACCAACCACGCCCCCAGCTGAAGGATGGAACACTAAGTGACTCCAAGACTACCCAAGAGATAGAACCACACCCACCTATTGTAAGTGACTGCTGCATCACCATATGTGTAAACTAGCCCTACCACCCTGCATTTTGTCTGTGCTATACTGTCAAGTGTAAAACTGCTGAACAAGTAAGTTTACTTCTTGCAGGATCATCTAAAACCCATGTTGCAGCGTCGCAAGAGCAGACCCATGGCTGGTCGTAAAAACAAGGAAGCGAGGGAGAAGGCAGTTCAGGACCATCGAGCGGTGAGGGGAGTCTGGTACCTGACTAGTAACCTCCCACAGGCATAGATAATACATACCTACAGTATGGTACAGGCCACCATGGAGCCATCTTTCAACCACTTCTTGTATAAAATCATTTTCTTCCCTCAAAGGATTCAATATTTGGTGGCAGTCCGACTCGCCTGGATGATATCCATGACGACTACATGCCCTCTCCCCCATCCCGGCACCCAAGGGGCGGGAGAGCAGGAAGAGGGAGAGCAAAGCCGCAACAAAAGAGGGAGGAGGAGGGAGGTGCTGTTGGGACCTTGGAACCAGTGGAGACCTCCCAAGAGAAACCACTCACACAGTAAGACCATACACACTATGGTGCTGGGTCATGCATTAGCTCCACTTCCAGACCGCTGCCTCTTGCTAGTTTACATTGGGGAGACCCCATGACAAAAGACTATGTTCCACACACACTGTATGTGATCTGAAGATGCACTTGCTTGCAGGAGTCCTGAAAAGAAGCAGTCACCTCCCATCATCACAGAAGAGAAGGAGAAAGAGGAAACGAAAGAAGGAGAGAGGGAGGAGGAGGAGGGGAGTCCTGTGGAAGAAGAACTAGCCTCATCTAAAGGATCAGTAGCCTCCAGACCCTCTTCAAAAGCATCTACTGTTTCCACTGCTGCATCTGTGGCATCAAAGGCATCTAAAGAATCAAAGGCATCCTTCAAGGCTCTCTCTACCACCTCAAAGGCCTCCAAACAATCTCTGACTGCCTCCAAGGGGCAGGGTGTGTTCTATGCCCCCAGCAAGCCAGCAGAACTGAGTGAACAGGAACCAAATGTTGAACACATGGAAGACTCCCAAGGTAGGAGGACTATATATGTACAAACAAGCTCTTCAAATTAGAAGACGCACCACTTGGGTCAGAGAAAAGTTAAACTGCCATCTGCAAATTGAAAAAAAAATTGAACCAAAGAGTTGCATTTTCTGTTTCCCTGTACACACATTCTGTGTAGGTGAGAGCGTATTTAAGGCAAATGTGCAGCGCAGTGAGACCCAGGATGCTGAGCTTGTGCAGGAGTCTAAGGGTAAGCTGTTGTGTATTGGAGGTATCTGTGAACCTGATGATGTAGCTATCATAATATTTGCCATCACTCTCTCAGAAACTGAGATTGAGAAACCTGTGGACCATGAGGAAGCTCAAGAGGTGGAGGAGGAGGAAGAGGAGAAGGAAGAGGCAGAGAAAGAAAAGAAATCTGGCACACACGCTGAACAGTCAGCAGAACAGGTGAACTACACTGTTACATAGCTGCTGTGGGTTGAGAACTGTGCCACCCAACAGACATTTTAGAACTCAGCTCTCTATTTGGCTCACACAGTTGATGCCCTTGAAACTGGAAGTTACAATAATGTAGTAATCCATGCACCTTGCCCACCCACCACTAGCCTCTACAAGGTGTTGCAGTTGAACTAGAGTCATGTCACCCACTGCAAACATCAGTAGACCTCTCACTGAACAGAGTGCAGCCGGCTGAGAGGAGAAACAGTCATACCCACAGTGGAAGTGATGGAGCAAGAGACGGTCTGACTGAGGAGACCGGTGATAGTGCTGCCACAGAGGCTGTTCCAGGAGGGCGAGGAGAACAAAGAGAAGGAGGACAAGGAGAAGAAGAGGGGGCAAGAAAAAAGGAAGAGGAGGAGGCAAGAAAGGGAGAAGAGAAGGGGACAAGGGAGGTGGAGGTAGAGGAGGAGGTGGAGGAGGAGGAGGTGGAAGTGGGTGAGCCACCACTGGAGCTCCAGTCTGAAGGGAAACCTTTGGAAGAGGGGCCCGACCACCTGGTGGAGGGAGGGAATGGAAGAACAAGTAAAGTGGATCAAGTGGAGACCATATCAGACAAACCTGTCAAGTCTGAGTCCCCACCATTACAACCGAGGGATGGAGAAGCTGAGGTATGTGGATCAGGCATGTGACCAGATGTACAAGTAACTTACTGTAGTTGTTGTTTCTACAAGTACATTGTATATTGTGGTTTGTACGCTGGTTTCAGATTCATCATAGAGTGAGTACATTGTGCTGTATAGTGACTATGTTGCAGCTATGTTTACTTGTGGTTGTTCACATTGTAGGCTGCTGAGGATAGCCCAGATGGAAGAAGACCAACAGTCAAGTCACAGGGAGACCATCGGTCAGACACAGGTCATGTGATCACCAGCCGCAGAGGCTCCAAAGTGTCAGGTACCTCACAGGACATTGCCTTTGTCATTGAAGACCCCAGCGAACAGATCTGATTAGAGGCTGCTTGTATAGTACTCAGTTTCATTTCATCATGTCTGTGTTTCCCATTTCTACATGTTTTTAAACAGCATAAACAACATCTGATACGGAAGTGAACAATTGCAGAATGGCCCAGAAGCTCAGGGGTTGGGTCTTCAGTTAGCCTCATTCCCATGCAGTCCTCCGCCACTGCTTGATGCTTCCACTAGGAGTAGAGTCTTGTTACCCAGACTACCTTTCACCAAGTGAGAAAATGGGAAAGATGTGGTCGGGAACAAGACTACGGTACAAGCAGCACAGAGAAGCTACTTGTAGAGGAAGGAAACAATGCTATAGTAGCTGTGATGGTGGACTGGAGACAAGGCTAGCTTTAGATCACATGACTCATCCTAAGGTCACATGACCCTCATGTCATGCATGCTCCCACTTAACATGTGACTGCAATTTCAAACCTCATCTGAGTATGTATTACAAAAAGAAACTAATAATAAGCTATTTTGAATGAAACAAGGGAACACAGGGAGTTTAGCTGCAAGCTCTATATAGCCACAATCATGGTGAGTGAGTGTGTCTTTCCTAGCTGAGGTCCATGGACTCAACTGAGTGGAGGGAGGAGATGGTGATTGTGGCGTCTGCCTGGATGGACTCAAAGAGCTGAGCAGTATCTGTGTTGGACTTGATCTGAGCAACAAAATCCATCAACTGGGGACTTTTGTCTGTGGGGAGGTGACCGGGGAAGGGGGGGGATGAAGGGTGGAAGGTGGGTATAGCCTGTGGTATACTAGAACATGCTTGTGTACAGGTTTCAGTTCTACCGAGCTGCAGAAATTAAACTTTTTGTACCAACATCAAATAGCCTTCCTTCACTCTGCTCAAAGACTTTAAATTATGTGTCACAGACTTCATTGTATTATGCTCAACTTTCTCCAACCTGCCTTGCCCAAAAGGCTGAGCGGTTGAACCATCAAAGTGATTGCTCAATGTGTGGCTCCACCCTTGAGTTATAAATTCTAAGCATAAAGTGATGCTAGCAAAATCTACTCATGCTAAGTCTGAGCCTTACCACTGTGAGGAATGGTGAGGAGGGCAGCGATGGCTCGCATGGCAGAGCGCTTCAGCTCATCTTGTTTCTCGTACTCCTGTTTGACAGAGTTGGCCTTTGCCTTAGATTGCACCGTGGATCGCAGGGGTTCAATTAACTTGTCAATACCTGGTGTACATGTGTGTGTGTGTGTGTGTGTGTGTGTGTGTGTGTGTGTGTGTGTGTGTGATGTTCATAGCAGAAACATTCCTAAAGCATGTTATTAGAATAAGATTAAGATTTCAGTTTTATTTTCCCATTGGATGATTAGAACACAGTCCCTGGTGGTACCTGCTACACACAATTCATGTGACTCACGTTGCAGGAGTGCATTGGGTCGCAGGTGAGACAGTCGAACCAGCAGCAGGAATGTCAACATCTGAGTGTGAGGGAGAGGAGTGGAATAGGGAGCAGGTTATGCCCAAGCTGGAAGCACCACAGGTGGTTGTGACCACCTCATACCTTAATGTCGTAGTGGTCCTTCAACCCATCTTCCACATGATTCAAAAACTCAAAGATGTCGAGACGCTCTAGACACGTCTCCAGAAGTGTGTACATGCACTCAAATGCTGCCTTTCTCAAGTCTAACCCATCGTCTACTGTGTGTTTGAATGGACCCATTTCCACCTCACGAATTAGCTCTTTCTGTGTGTGTGTGTGTGTGTGTGTGTGTGTGTGTGTGTGTGTGTGTGTGTGTGCATGTGTGTGTGTGCACGTGTGTGCGTGTGTGTGTGTGGTGTGTGTGTGTGTGTGTGTGCGTGTGTGTGTGTGCGTGCACATGTGTGTGTGTGCACGTGTGTGTGTGTAGTCTGTTCAACTGTAGACTGTCTTCATAGAAACTACAACTTATCTACCAATCAACCACCTACCCTGACTTTGGTCTCCTCGTACAGGTTGGGTAGGAGGGAGTCCAGGAGGTCACGGATGAGGGATGGCTTGTTGTGTGCAGCAGAGTTGAACGCCACTAAAGCAACACGCCGCACATTCTAAGAAAAAGACCACCATGATCCCTTGAATGAGCAAGCCCACAAAGAAACACAAACCCACAAAAGGCCAGACCTAATTAGTCCCATTGTTGCACAGACTTGCTGGGCAGAGAGACCATTGTGGGCCTTGCACTGCACTTTAACAAGATGCTTATCACACATTTGAGGAAATGAAAAGTTGGCAGTTGCTGGAATCAGAGTACATTTCTCCCTATTTGTAGACTACATCCCCTCCAGCTATCTTCCCTCCCTCTTGCAAGCTACCTTCCCTCCCTCTTGCAAGCCACCTTCCCTCCCTCTTGGAAGCTATCTTCCCTCCCTCTTGGAAGCTACCTTCCCTCCCTCTTGCAAGCTACCTTCCCTCCCTCTTGCAAGCTACCTTCCCTCCCTCTTGCAAGCCACCTTCCCTCCCTCTTGCAAGCCACCTTCCCTCCCTCTTGGAAGCTACCTTCCCTCCCTCTTGGAAGCTACCTTCCCTCCCTCTTGGAAACCATCTGTATCCTCTTGTTACTGACCAGATCAGCATCTCCTATAGTGGCCAGGAACTCTCCAATGCAGTTGTGAAGAAGGGTGTCAATTGGCTGCAGCTGGTCTGAGATGGTGTACTTGAGGGCTGTCACCACAGTACTGCGAACAAATGCTGAGGGGGACTGGAGATTTTCCTGTGGGGAGATACAAGGAAGAAGGGAGAGAGGGAGGGAGCCAGGGAGCCAGGGAGGGAGGGAGGGAGGGAGGGAGGGAGGGAGGGAGGGAGGGAGGGAGGGAGGGAGGGAGGGAGGGAGGGAGGGAGGGAGGGAGGGAGGGAGAGCCAGGGAGGGAGGGAGCCAGGGAGGGAGGGAGCCAGGGAGGGAGGGAGGGAGGGAGGGAGCCAGGGAGGGAGGGAGCCAGGGAGGGAGGGAGGGAGGGAGGGAGGGAGGGAGGGAGAGATTGGAGAGGGGGTAGAAAGTATGAGAGAATGAATATAAACATGCTACATTAATTGGTGATTTTTACCCGCAGTTTTGGCAACAGGGCTTCAGGATCAACCAGTGTCAGTTTCCCCACACACTCAGCAACTACGTTCCTTGTTCCCTCCTCTGCACTCTCAAAGTGTTGGAACAGAACACCCCTGGATATCAGGAGAACAAGTACCTCATTGGAAATACCATGCAAGATATTGGAAAGATTCCTACCAAATGTAGTGCAAGACTGCATGGATCCTGCAATTTCTAGCAAGACTCTTGCAATCTCTTGTGAGAGTATAGGAGTTAAGGAATTCCCATAACACTCCCCTAAACTACCCCCCCATCCCCCCCCCCCCCCCCCCCCCCACACACACACATATACCCACACACCATCACACACCCACCAGATATTGGCGACCTGTGGTCTGAGGGTTGCGATAGCCTCTGGTGTGACATAGTGGCAGGTGATGACTTCTTTGAGGGAGTAGAGGAGGAGGTACTGACGCCGAGGGTTGGCTTCAATCTCAGAGAGGATGAAGGGGAGGTACTCCTGCAAGTTGCCAGCACTTACACTGCCTAGGGGTGTGTGAGAGTAGGTGGGAAGAGGGAGGGTAGATGGGATGGGTGAGTGTGTGGGAGAGTTTGTGAAGGTGTGGGAAGATGAGAGTGAGGTATGTGAAGGTGTGGGGAGGTGGAAGGTAGATGTGTGAGGGGCAAGGGTACACGTATGTGAAGGTGTGGGAAGGTGGGAGAGTGCTATGAGAGTGTTTGAGGGAATGAAAATGGTGAGGATGTGGGGAGGTGATAGAGTGAGGTGTGTGAGGATGAGGGGAGGTGATAGAGTGGGGTGTGTGACTGACCAAGGGCATAGGATGCAGCAGATCTCACTTCCTCAGACTGAGACGAGAATGTGTTCAAAATTACCACCTGTAAGTTTGTGATTCCACTCAGGTTGCTGTGTGTGTGTGTGTGTGTGTGTGTGTGTGGTGTCGAGATCGCCAGGAAACCAAGTATTAATACTGTATCAGGCAACATCAATAATTGTGGCATTGTGTGTGCACGAGGAGGATACACAATAAGTTGCAACCCTCACTTTGTTCTGCCAATTTCTCCGACTGACAGCAGGCACAGGAGTCGGATTGAATCCGTGGTCTTCTCATCCTGTTAACCAGACACATGAGCAACGTTTTTGACTGAGGTTCAGTGGTGTGACACTTTGAACACAGTTTATACCCCTCACCATGTTTCCCAGTCTCATTCCCAGGTTGTGTGGGAGCCCTGGGAATGAGGGCCTGGGAATGAGATTACCTGTTGCCTTGGTCACATATGTACCTTTATATCCTCAATGAACTTGCTAACTGTGGGGAAGATCTGATCAGGGACTGCATTACAGATGGCAGCCACACACTTTGATATGCTCCTGTAGGCCTGATGGGAGAAGTGGATGGGGAGTCATGTGATGTCATGTGATCCCAATTTAGGAGTGCTGACCTGTCTGTGAATGGTGGCTGCAGCTCCAAAGTGGTGGGGGTCAGGACGAGGTTGGTACACACTGTCAGTCAACATCTGAAAAGACAAAAAGCAGCTGCATTGTAAACAGGCTTTCTATGGTGTGTACACACACGCACACACACACCCCTCACCTTGAACACTTCAGAGAACCCCAGGCCCGTCAGTCCAAGCTTAACCAGCTTACTAAAGAAGTGGAGGCAGGCTGTCATGGCACTGCCTTGTAGCAGAGATGAGAGTACAAGCATCAGGACGTTAGGAAGGGCATATGACCGCACCTGGCAGAGGGAGGAGGAGGGAGGGAGGGAGAGGAAGAGAGGAGGAAGGCAGAAAAAGGACAGGAAAAGTGGAGGGGAAGAGAGGATGGAAAGAGAGAAGGAAAAGAGAGGAGGGAGGGAAGTGGGAAAAAGGAGGGAGGAGTAGGATAACTTCTGTGGTTAGGAAATAGTATCCTGAGAGTTTTACTGACCTGTGCAATGGAGTGCGGGCTGACATCCATCACTGTACAGAGAAGGGTTAGCACAAGTTGGGAGATGTGAAGGTCATTGTCGTTAATGAGCTGGGGTAGCTCCTCTATTACTGAGCGATAGAGAGGGGCACTCATAGCTGCAGCTGGATGGTGGAAGGGGAAGGGAGGAGGGAGAGGGAGGAGGGGAAGGGGGGAGGAAGGAGGGAGGAGGGAGGAAGGAGGGAGGAAGGAGGGAGGAGAGAAGATATGGGGGGAAAAAGATGGAGGAGAGAAGGGCGGATGGAGGGGGGTGGAGGAATAAGGGAGGGAAGGAGAGGAGAAAGGAGGAAGAGAACAGAAGACAATTATACATCACTGATGGCACTGTGATGCCATGATGACTCAGGGAGGGGAGAAGACTCACTGTATCCCTGGAAGATTGCGTCCAGACAGTTGAGTGTGGCCAGTCTGAGGTCACGATGGTTCTTGCGAAGGAAGCTGGCAAGCAGGGGAATGGAGTCATCCTGAATAGAGGAGAAGCAGAGAGGTAAGAGAGAGAAAGAGAGGGAGGAAGGAGGGGGGGAGGGAAGAGTGGGAGCTAATGAATCAACCAAGAAACGGGGTATCAACAGTTCAGGTACGTGTGCATGTAGGAGAAGACAAAGGGCAGAAGACGGGGGGAGAAGGAAGGTGTGTGAGGAGATTTAGTAAACACGGTTTGTGATTCTCCACACAAGATCAACACAAGGTAACGTTAAGGAGAGTTCATGCAAATCTGTGAGTAGCTTTTGCTCACCAGGATGAACGTTATATCAATTTTCAGAGGTGATCTGTACATAGAGAGGAAATACAACACGAGTCCCCACAAGTTCATACACGAGAGGAAATACAACACGATTCTCCACAAGTTCATACACGCGAGGAAATACAACACAAGTCTCCACAAGTTCATACACGAGAGGAAATACAACACGAGTCTCCACAAGTTCATACACGAGAGGAAATACAACACGAGTCCCCACAAGTTCATACATGTAAACTACCACTATAGCCCCAGACATAAACATGCTTAGGCGTCTCTATTCTGGTGCGCTCTGATTGGAACTGGAATGGAATCAATCATGCAGCATAACCAACTGCTCATCCGGCCCCTTCCAACCTGGGAACAAGGTCACATTGCTCACATGTACCTTGCTATTTGTGAGAGAGCTCGAACTGCTGTGAGTCGAGTGATTTCATTTCTCAGTCTGTCTACAAATATTGGCATGCACTCAGGAAGTTTTGCTCCCAGTGTGTCTCCCAGCAGAGCGACAATCTGACCCCTGCATAGCAACATAACACACCAATAGCAACTCATACCAACATGATAACAGATATTTCCAAGGTCTACCTGATCAGCTGAGATTATACAACTGTCAATTCCACTACATGACACAGTCACATGACAGTCACATGGACTCACATGACAGTTACATGATGATCACATGACCATCACATGACAGTTACATGGCGCTTACATGACAGTTACATGATGATCACATGACCATCACATGACAGTTACATGGAGCTTACATGACAGTTACATGATGATCACATGACCATCACATGACAGTTACATGGAGCTTACATGCATGTGATGGCTCTTTCTTTGACCTCCTGGTCAATGTCAGCTGCCCTCAGTCTCTTCAGAGCAGCACCATAGATGTCACCCACATAAGGATGGAAGTCAAAGTCACTGGGGACATCTGGGAAGGTGAGTGTAGTGTGTGTGTGATATCCAGTGTGATATCGTGTGATATCGTGTGTAAACAGTGTGTGAGGGTGGTGCATGTGGTGCCACCTACCTGGAGAGCGTATTGTCTTTACAATAAGGTGCAGCACAAGAAGTGCCTCAGAAGTGATCTTGTAAAAACTGTCATCCACTGCAATCACCACAGCCTGGGAGGCAAGGGGAGAGGGAGGGAGAGAGTAACGCAGTGACTTGGATGGATGGATGGAGACGGATGGCTCACGGGGATGATGGTGCCTATGTGTGGGTTGAGCACGTGTGGGGAGTGGTGTGTCAGCATTACAGTCAGGAAGTTAAGAGCATCAATCTTCATGTTGGAAGATGATGTCTGATCACTAGAGGAGAGAGGGAAGAAATGTGGAATACCGTGTCACATGACTCTACACTCTACAAGGTGGATAGCCACATGACCATAAATGGTAAATGACATGATGACTACATGACTCCACACAAAGGATCACATGACAGCCACATGACAGCCACATGACCATAAATGGTAAATGACATGATGACCACATGACTCCACACAAAGGATCACATGGTGGCCACATGACTCACTTGAGAGAGTACAGGATGCCAGGCACAATGGCACCAATGTGGTCGTCAAGGGCTCCCGGCAACACAGTCACCAGGGCGGTGAGCAGGCTGAAGCAGCCCTGTCGAGTCTTCACACTCTTGTCTTTCAGCTGCTTGTGTAATGCCTTCACAATGCCTGGCACTTGGGAATGTAGCAAAGCTAGAGGGCTGGGGGGAGGGGGTTGAAAGGTAGGGAGGGAGAAGCATTAGATACACACAACAATAGTGATTTGAGAAATGAAAGGTCGGGCTATATTTGAGGCAGTTTGGACTATCTCTATTCTACCCTGATCCTGACTGACCTGTCGGTCACTTCCATGGCTTCACCCTCACCCACTAGCTGCTGCTGCTTCTGTGAGGAAGGTTTGGAGCGTGTGAGCAGTGCTCGGTATGCTGTGAAGATGTCAGCCTTCACATTTTCCTCTCGTTCTGGAAATGAAAAAAAATTTATGATTTCTTCAAGATAGGTTCTGAGACTTAAAACTACTGCTAGGAAAATTCCCAGAAGTTCTAGCTGTAGACCAGAAAACCAGGTACCAAGAAAGCCATTGCAATGACAAGGCCAACTAGCATTGTAAGCTGGTGAGAAGGTTAGCTCTGTTCCAAGGTCCATGCCCAGCTCTCAGTTGCTTGCAAGAATGAGAAAGCTGGACATGGAGCTTGGAAAAAGACTAGGAGGTTACTGCTAGTTTTAAAACCTGGTGGTAACTTTAGTTTGTAAGATACATTGTACATGGATCCACGGTAGCTTTTCATGCCCCTGGCTGACCTTTGAACCTAGAGATGAGCACTGGTGAGACCACCTTGTAGAACTCTGTGAGCATCTCAGGTCGGGATCCCAAGATGGCCGCCAGACACTTTGCTGCAGCACGGCGGACTTTCCAGCTGACATCATCATCATCGCTGTATTCATCATCCTCCTCCCTGGGAAGAGGAGGTGGAGAGGAGGGGAAGTGGAGAGGAGGAGAAGTAAAGAAGAGGGGGTGGAGAGGAGGGGAGGTGGAAAGAAGAGGGGGTGGAGAGGAGGGGAGGTGGAAAGAAGGAGGTGGAGAGGAGGGGTGGTGGAAAGAAGAGGAAGTGGAGGGAAGGTGGAAAGGAGGGGGAGAGTGGAGAGGAGGGGAAGGGGGAATGAGGGAGAAGGGAAGAGGGAAGGGAGAGAAGAGGAGAGGAGCCGATCTCTTCTCTGCCTGTCCCACCCACTAGCCACTTTGCTTCATCCTACCTCTCCTCCCTCCCACCTCTTCCCACACTCACTCATCATAATCTTCTGTGTCCATGACGTCCTCTTCTTCCTCATCATCAATGTCATAGTTGTAATTTGGATCATGTGAAAGCATACGTAGAGACACGTCCACAATCTACGAGCATGAAAGAGGAGAGGAGAGGAGAGGAGAGGGGAGGGGAGAGGGGAGGGGAGGGGAGGGGAGGGGAGGGGAGGGGAGGGGAGGGGAGGGGAGGGGAGGGGAGGGGAGGGGAGGGGAGGGGAGAGGAGAGGAGAGGAGAGGAGAGGAGAGGAGAGGAGAGGAGAGGAGAGGAGAGGAGAGGAGAGGAGAGAGGAGAGGAGAGGAGAGGAGAGAGGAGAGGAGAGGAGAGGAGAGGAGAGGGGAAGAGAGAATGAAAGGGAGAAGAGGAGAGGGGGTGCAGTCAAAATTAAAAGTCCCATTTCCACTTGCAGTATGAAAGTCCAAAGGGTGACTGGAGTGACCAATACTTTACCTCTCTAATGTGAGGTGTGATCTCCCTGAAACATCTCAACACTAGAGCCTCAAACGCCTGCAGACACGACTCTCTCAGCTCATCGTCTCCCTCAGAGTTCAAAAAGTACATGATAAGAGGAATCACGGCTTCCAGATAGCCACCAACACGCTGCCCAGCCTGGCGACTGGGAAGGAAGGAGCCAGACAGAAGAGGGAGAAAGAAACGAAGGGGGGATTCTAATGCAGTATATACGTACACATCCACAACTCTACAGTATAATAGCCCAGTTCTGTCTGTGTGTCTGTCCATGTGTGCGGAATTTGCTACTTAATAGTAGCCTCATACCTAGGCTCCTTCCCAGAAATTGCTATGGATACCAGCTTGGTTGACTTTACCTTTGTAGCACATTTTCCTGCCATCTAAGACCAACATGGGTACTGTTTCACTCTCAAGCTCCATCTTTGACCACACCCTTTAATTCACATTTTCCAAGTTTCTAAGTTGTCACCCAAGTGCAGGTCCACTATACACTATACATCTTCTACATGTGGTTTTGAAGAGTTGATTCAGACTTTGAACGTCATGTCTTTTGTGGATAGAATACAAGTCATGTGACTGTAAGCCACACCCACCTGATAGCACCTATGGCTTGAATGCATGTGCGGGTGTTAGGCATGGAGGTGGGCGTGTCCTTCTCACTGTTGAGGGTAGTGAGAAGGTGATTCATCACAGAGTCAAAGAGCTGCTGATGGCAGCAAGCAGAGAGGTAGCCTAGGAGGGGAGGGGGGGAGGAAGGAGGAGGAAGGTTGAGAGAAGAGATTGAGGGGAAGGATTGAGGAGAGGGGGTGAGGAGAGGGATTGAGGGGAGGGGGTGAGGGGAGGGGGTGAGGGAGGCATCAAGGAGAGGAAGTGAGGGAAGAATTGGGGAGAGGAATTGTGGGACGATACAGGAAAGAAATAAAAGGAACTGGAGAGAAGGTAGATTTACATAGAGCAATGTAGGCTCTCTTTCGCACAGAGAGGGGCCGTGGATCCATCAAAAGGGGGAGGAGAGCCTTCAACAGAGACTCATGAAATGGAGACAGTGTGGCTGAAATGGGAATGAGACTCAAAGTGAAAAGCTTTGGAATTGTGAAGTTCGGAATGAGCCTTATGTGGCCACACTGCTGCTTCATTACCGCCATATCTGTGCACCAGGTCCCCGACAATGTCCAATGTTTCGAGTAGGACATACTGGTTGAGGTCCTACAAGGGCAAAGAGAGAAGTCATCTCACAGTGAAATGCATACAGCTGTCCCCATGTTGTCTCACGTACTGGCCGTGAGATGGCGTCTACCAGTTTCCCAGTTATGTTCCTGCTGGCGTTTGTGGCTACTGTCTGGGTGGTCCGAGGGAGCTCTGTAATCACCGTCTTCAGCCCCACGCTGGAGAGAGTGTCGGAATTGACAACCAACAGGGAGGTCATTGATGTACACTGTGTATACTGTACACACTCATGGCACTAAAAGTAAACTACATGTACAGGGTAAAAGTACTCAAAACGTTGATCCACGTGTTTACAGACATCTAGACCACCGATTCTGCATAGTTATCTGGAAACAGTCAATGGTTACAACTATTCTTTCTTTGTGGCTGGACTAAACAGTAGCTAGGTATCAAGCTCCACCTCAGCATTGTCTCTAAGTAGCCATAACTCAGGCTTAACTTTCAGAAGTTACTTGTAACATTAACTTCAAGTATTGATCATGCGATCATGTGATCATGCGATCATGCGATCATGCGATCATGCGTTAATGTATCATTTGGATTATTGGTGTACACCTTGATATGTCTCTGAGTCGCTCCGAGTCAGAGAACATGTTACTACAGAGAGCGTTGATCACAACCTCAATCTGACTATCCTTGATCTTCTTCACAAGAGGACCCAGGCTGTCAAATGAATGAGGTGAGGAGGAGGAGGAGGAGGTGGAAGAGGAGGAGGAGGTGGAGAAGGAGGAGGAAGAGGAGGAGGGGGAGGAGGAATAGGAGGTGGAAGAGGAGGAGGGGGAGGAGGAATAGGAGGTGGAAGAGGAGGAGGAGGTGGAGGAGGAGGAGGAGGAAGAGGAGGAAGAGGAGGAGGAGGAAGAGGAGGAGGGGGAGGAGGAAGAGGAGGAGGAACATGCACAAAACATTCAATATTGCAGTGTACACTATCCTTCCCATTCCCCCCTCACCATTTCACAGCAAGGTTCTGCACCTCCCCGTTCTTGTCTTCCACCAGCCGTAGAACACTCTGCACCACCTTCCTCTCCGAGTCATCGTCCAGCTTAAT
This sequence comes from Agelas oroides, assembly GCA_949130485.1. Lineage (NCBI taxonomy): Eukaryota > Metazoa > Porifera > Demospongiae > Agelasida > Agelasidae > Agelas > Agelas oroides. Next base: position 9,179,530 of record OX422186.1, on the reverse strand, counting down.
GGAGTCTTTCTGGAGCTCTGTCATCAGATCATTGGTGGCCATGAAGCGAAAGTCCTTGTCCACTGAACCCATCTGTACACAGTGTTATACAATGTTACATTGCATTTTGAGTTGCTACATCAAGTTATAGTCTGGTGTCACAGACACTTCACTTGCAGAGTGTACTGCCTGCAAGCGAAGGTTTGGTGACGGCAATAAAAATGATGTCATCACGCAACGGCTGACTAGGAGCAAGTGTCCGGCGTTACCTTGTCCAGCAAGGAGGAGATGTGATAGGGTGAAGTAGTCATGTCTGTGTCCTCACGCACACTCAAACTGAATGCAACAGCAGGGAACAACATACAGGTAACAGACACCACACCCTCTCATGAAACTCTGATCCACAAACTCATACAGTTCTTTAAACGTGCAGTCTCTATGCACTAATTAATGCTAGTTTGCTTGCTATGCAATACATCAAACGATCGACACAGCACGGCTCGAACTCACCAAGCCAGCTAGCTAGCTAGAGCCAAGCAGGTCCACTCACGTGACATCACGTTTGGTAATGCCACGCCCACATCTTGTGATCGCGAGAGAGCAGTCAATGTCGGCAATGGCATTGGACAAGAATTTATCAGAATGCTTGTTTGCAGACGAGGAATATCAAAAGATATGCGAGCTGTCGAGAGATGGACAATTGGATGAACTTTCTCGCTATGTGGATGAGGTACTTACTCAGAGAAACTGCCGCGTGGGTCCAAACACGTTCTGTCCGGATCCCACGCAACAAAAGCCGGCTCCGTTGGTCCTGTCCGCTCAGTATGGCCGGAAAGAAGTGGTGGAGTATTTCCTCGGGATATTTGGGAGTATGGTGGACATAAACCACTCTGCAACCATCATTTCAATAACCACGAAGAAGAAGGTTCATTGTGCAACTGCACTCTGGGCCGCGAGCACCGGCGGCCACCTGGATATTGTGAAAATGCTTGTGGGCCAAGGGGCCGAGGTCAACAAATCCACCCTCACACACTCAACACCTCTAAGGGGAGCATCGTTTCATGGTCACCTGGAAGTGATGGACTTTCTCCTCAACACCGGTGCTGAGATCAATACCCCCAACTGTATAGGTCAGAGCCCACTGTGTATTGCGGCCATGAGAGGACAACTGAGAGCTGTCAAGTACCTCATTATGAAGGGAGCCAACGTTCATCAGACCACCATCAATGGCTACTCAGTGATGCATCTCTCTGCCACAAAGGGTCGGGTGGACATTGTCAAGTACCTCCTCTCAATCAGTCTCTCTCCAATGTTCCAAGATGCCAATCCCTCCAAAGAGGGGTACATTCCCTGTCCTCTGTTTTTGGCTGCGTCCACTGGCCAGCGCAAAATGGTGGAGGAATTGATTGCCCATCCAGATTGTCCCCCCTCATGTCATGCAGATGCCCTCCTTCTGCTAGGTTCTACACGTTGTGAGATCAGTACACGAGGCCTGTCAATGGCTTCACGGGAGCTGTGGGCTCGAGGTCTCACAGTTCGAGAGGAAAACGAATTGGAGACAGAATTCCTCCCACCAATTGATAGCTATGGGAATCGAGTTGAAATAAGAAACTTGGAAGATCTACACAAATTCTCATCTGAACCCAATTTTGTGCGACACGAGGCTTACTTCCAGAATTTAATAATCCGGGAACGATGTATGGGGTACGGTGATCAAGGTCTGATCTACTTTCTGATTCGGAGGGGCATGTGGTTCTGTAACCATGGCAACTATCATGAGTGTGAACTCCTCTGGTTTAGAGCGATGGACATGGAGGTGAAGGTGTGTGAGCAGGAGATCAAACATTCAAGGTACGGACACTCCGAGGGGCTTCAGAGAGATCTGGAGAAAGATCTCTCGCAGTATGCTTGTGGAATCTGGCACATGGTGCATGATGGATATGAGCCGAACTGTCAACGGTACATTGAGTTTGCATTCAAGGAACTCGAGATTTTGGAGTGCCTAAAGGAAAAATCTGAAAATGCACTCTTTATTGATTTCAAGGTTATCCTGGGAATAATGTTGTACATCTTTGCCTCGTGGTTGCACTACGATATGGAGGTTAGTAAAGAAGAAAGGACAGAGGAGAAATTGTGGTCCCACAAGTGTGACGAACTTGGCTGTCAATTTGTACAAAAATGCCTCTTTTCTGTGGAGGGATCTACACTCCTCCACTATGCACTGAAAAACTTCACAATTCTTGAAGATGAGGAAAACATTTATGACAAGTACTCTAACCTGGTTCCACTGATTGAAGCTCTACTGCTGTGGGGTGCAGATGAGGCTATCAATTTTCTAGACACAAGTGGAAAGAGACCTGTCCATGTTGCAGTGGACCAGGCCAACATGTACGAAGATATGGACATACAAGAGCTTGTTTCACCACTGATTTCTGGTGGAGTTCACATGGATGCTGTCAGCATTGAAGGGCAGACAGCAATGTACCAGTGCACAAATGATGTTGTGAAAGTAGTGATGTATTCCAATGGACCCCTGTCTCTGCTTTGCCAGGCAGCTAACAGGATTGTTTCAGAAAATATCCCATACAAAGACATAGGGCTACCCTCACACATTGTTCAATTGATACGATTGCATGATAGAAAGGCTTTTGAAAGATGAATTATGGGTTGTTTGTACGTGTGCATTGTCGCAATGTTGTTTTTGTACAGTCTTATTCCGAAGACATCGATTCCATCACATTACGCGTTTCAAACCTGTGTGCGCATGCGTACCCGAATACGGCGTGCCGGAGACGCTACGCAAAACGCGACAGTGAATGGGTCCCACAGTGAATCGTATCGGGGTAGACGAACTTGATCAAACATGCCTCAAGCCGACGTATTCCAGCAGATTCGAACGCAGTTCCAGGAGAAAGCCTATCGACCACTTTCAACTGTGGACCGCACGAAAGTATTAGCGCGAAACAATGTCCATTTCATATCGGAGCTCCCGAACAAGTGGCGCGCGGATTACGAGCGGCGCCAGGGCCACAGGCACACGGGGTTCTTTGCCTACAACCATCTTCCGTATAAAACCTTTGGGAATCTGAAACATACGGACGTGTACGACCTGATGGGCGATCGACTGGGAATTACTGTCACCAAACAGCACGCATATTCCCATGTGAGAGCCCCTCCCATTTTTCTGCAGGCATGCATTACCGAATGTCTGTTCATAAATGGTATGGTCTGTTTTACAGGTGTACAATCGTAATCATTTCATCCAGGACCACGATGAACAACCTAGCAACACATACGACCCTCAGCAAACAGTAAGTTAAATTTTATGGAGGTTGGAAAACACATCATAATTTGTAACATCTCATCCAATAGTACCTTTCTCTCTTCCAGATAAAGGTAGTTCGCCACTCATCCCAGCGCAAGTCACTCCCCCACTCAAGAAATGCTGGCCTCTCCTCTCTGCGGCTTGCGTTGGGGGCCAACGAACGTAGCACACGAGAGATGAATGCTGGCAGCGCCTTCAGGGATGTGCTGAAGAGAGAGGAGGAAAGAAATGTGAGGAAAAACAATTGTCAAAGCAACAAACTTGGTAGATCTGTTTCTCACAACAGAGGTACTTGTAATCACAATTCTGCCTGAAGGCAAGAATCCAAAACATTCTCACTGTTTTGTGACAAGCGCTGTTGATTGTACAGTAGCCATTCTACAGCACCAT